>CAUYSK010125563.1:0-129157 GCA_963575035.1 Avahi laniger
TAATTTCTTTCTATTTTTGGTAGAGGTGGGGTCTCACTCTTGCTCAGGCTGGTCTCGAACTCCTGAGCTCAGAATGATCCGCCCACCTCGGCCTCCCAGAGAGCTAGGATTACAGGCGTGAGCCACCGCGCCCGGCCTACAGTAAACATTCTTGCTCAATTTCCCAAAGAACAATTGCTGAATCAATGGTTTTATAATTATTTATTTCATTGTATAAGATACTACCGAATTACCTTTCAAAAAACAGGTTTACTGTCACAGAAATATTCTTTAATAATATTTTTAAAAACAAACTTTGCTTCAGTCAAAGAACCAAGCCAGGATGAAATTTTGGTGTTATAGTCAGTGCATGGGAGTTTCTTAAACAACAAGGGGTCACCCAACTGACCTCTCATCAGTATAATGTTGTTGTTTTGAAAATTAATTAGTTATCAATGTTTAAAAACACATGAAATACAGATTTCTACTGTCTCCTGAAAATTGGACAGATCTGGCGAGTCGGACTGTCAGTCCTTCACTGTCTCTGTGGGCTGGAGCTGAGGGCAGCTGCTCCTTGAGGCTGGGCGTGCCCTTGTTCACCAGGGTCCCCGTCATCCCTGGAGACCTCCCCCAGTTATGCGACTTGTCTGGCTCTTGTAGCATTTGAGTCTGCTATCCTCTGTTTAAACCGGGGTTTCTCAACCATGGCACTGCTGACATTCGGAGCCGAGTAGTCTTTGTTGCACTGCGGGATGTTCAGCAGCATCCCTGGTCTCTGTTCGTGAGGTGCTGGGAGCATCTCCCTCTCCCACTCCAAGTCAGGACCACCAAAAAACGTCCCCTTGACAACCACTCGTTAAAACAAACCCTCCAAACACATTTTCCTCGGTAAATTCTGAGGTAAACTTTTCAAAGACCGTTCCTGGGCAGTTTTATTATTTCACTTTCTGAAGGAACATTGTTGAATGCTGTGCACAACCAAGATTTAAAAACCCTGAAATGTTCCAAACCAGCCCCATTCACCAAGTTTGGAGAAAACATCTGAGAGGAGAAAGTGATCAAAACACTTTCCTTTCATCTCGGAAACGGAAGTGCAGAGACGGTGGTGATTGCTGGTGGTTTCTGAGGTAAAAGCTTTACCCAATTACACACGCGTAACAGATAAAATTTCTAAATGCTGTATGAAGAGTGTTGGATAAACCCCTGGCAGAAAGGTAGACACTGCCTTTCTTCACTCCGGTTTTCTTCAGTGGTTTCTTTGGCCTCACCTCTGCCTCCGGGCTTGCCCTCCCGGGGCTCGCACCAAATTCTCCTCCGAAGGGATTTCTGGGGAGTCTGGGGCAAATGGGAGGCCGGGGAGGGTCTCTCCACGGCCACCTTTCCCTCGTCGCCTTCCCTTCCCTCCTCTGACAGGACTTCTTCTATCTTTTCTAATGACCTTCCTACATCTTTTCTCATTAGAATTAGTGGACAAGTATTAATTCTTCCCCCAAAGCTATTAGTTAACTCATAATGCTCCGAAATTGCTGAAACAGAATAATTGCTCCATTCGAGGGCATAACTCTTGAGGAACGACGAGAAGCTGTTTCAGGTGTATCGATTATGTCCCAGGGAAGAGTCACACATAGACAATTTTCATTTAGCAACCAGAAACTTTTAAAGTAATGGTACATAAAGTAGATTGGCCATTCTGTCTTGGCATTCAATCTTTCAAATGGCATTTCTTTTATCATCTTTTTTCCTTCCATGATTTCATAATCCTATTTTGACTGTGTATATTAAGGGCACGCTCTCGTTGCCTGGACATGATAAAATTTCTAACTTAAAGCAAGATTTTAGACATCATTTTGCACTGAACATCGTTTAGTGGAAGGATTTCTGTGAGGGGCGGGTGTTCTCCTGATTGCTTTCCATCAAAGAAATAGAAAAGAGATGAGAATCACTATGAAAAGTGGCTGCTGAAATAAAAGATTCATTTATGATTACTCAGAGGCAAACTTTCAAAAGATTGCATTAGGATAGCACAGAAATACCCGAGGCTGTACTTGATAAATATATTTTTCTGGTCTTTTCTGCCTGCGGAAGTAAAGTCTGAGGCTGCTGCTCACTGCTCACCACCCACTGACTTCTGATTATTTTCTGATTGGCATCGACATGTGACGTCTCCCATTCTCTTTGCCTAAGAGGAATAAAGCCTTTTTCTTCCTTAATTTTCAGCCCTATATATTTTTTTCTCAATAGGCTTTATAAACAAAAATTGTAATAGAATTGCAAAAACAAATAAATTTACTGTCAAAAAACCTTTAGTATAATGTCAGGTATGCAATAGAGACTTAAAGAAATTTGGTTGAATAATTACATGAATGGATGATTCAGACTTAGAAAAGCGCCCAGGACAGGGGCGATGTCAGACGATTTTACTGTATATGTGACTTTACTCTTTTCTATAGATATAGGTTGTGTCAAGCCCCCGTCACCATCTCATAGCACCTTTTGCTTTTTCTTTCATAGTATTTACTACATTTGCTTGGTGAATTTTTTGTGTAATTATTTGCTTAATGGCTTTCTCCCCCATTAGACTATAATTTCCCGGAAGGCGTGTCTGCCTCGTTTTCCAGTGAACGAATTCCCCATGTTTAGCACAGTTCTCGGCAAAGAACGCTCGTCGTGGCTCAATAATGTGGGCTCAGAAATGGACTCAAAAATACAGGCTCTAAAAATGGGCTTAAAATATTTGAATAAATGAACAAATAACTGTATACAAAGTGATTACTTTTAGAGATCTGCTTCGCTTTCTTTAAGTAATTGCAAATTTTAATTGCTGGCAAATTGTGCATCCTTTCATGGCAGGAATGCTTCGAAACAATTTAATCTCAGATCAATTAAGTCTGGGAGATTACGCCTACGCTCTCTCATTTATACTTGCAGCTTGCTTCAAAGGCCAGTGTTGTAGACTCTTGTTTTTATCCTTTATAATTCAGAGTCATGGAATCCAAATTAATGGAGTTTTTAGTGTATTGGGACAAACAAAAATGTGTCAAATTACTTACATTTTTATGTAATGATATTTAAGTAATATGTTCATTAGCATTTTAATAAGGCCTAGAAATTAGACAGCCAGAAGTAGGTTTGGCATTAGAAATGTCTCCTGTTATGTTGTAAGTTTCATCATGTTGTTTTTTTACTTCATTTTTCTTTCTAATTATTTTACAGTTTCCTATAGCCTTTTCAAGATGGCTAAATTTAAAATTGCTATAACACTTTAAGCAGTCTCTTCCTCTAAACGTGGTTTGGCAATTATTTCTGAGAGAAATTATTAAAAATGCAGCCTTTAATCAGGGGGAGAACAGGATGCCGCAGAGAGCTGTGCTGAGAGATGGTTTCTCTAATAAGATTCACATAATTGTGTAAGAGCAATCGAGTTTCTGCAGATTGCATTAAGACGGTGGAATTTGTAATTTCTGAAGATGTAGGAAGTGATTCATAGAGTGAGTGTGATGCTGAAATCTAAACAGGATCATATTCTGTGCCTTAAAATTTGACCAGGGCACTACTTACTTTTTGAAAAGGGCCATTCATTTAAAAGCAAGTTAGCCTCCTTCTTCAATAATCCAAATTAGTTTAACACACTTCAGTGACATTATTTGGGCATTTTTCACAATTATTAAAGATAACTCACTTTTCTCTCTAGACTATAGGGTCAAAAGCAAATTAAATCAATGGATTTTCTTCCTTCACTTTCACATATGAGTCAGAAGTTATTGGTCAAATGTGCACATGACCTTTCTGCTTAAGCTTGAAAACCCAAACAACCTGTTGGGAAGACATTTGGCTAATCTGATTATTTTCTTAATACTAATTGATTTTACTTCTTCATTGAATTGAATGAATTGCCTGGATGTTTTGTCACTGCGAGGACAGAGCTTAATTCACTTAGAGTGAGCACCTGTGCTTGGTTAGCTATGGGGCTAAAGAAATGTATATCCTTATTATTAATTTCTGGTAATTTTTCATGGGCGAGAATGAAAATACGTCTTGAAGCCATCCATTTTCTCCACTGCCCTGGTCAAGCCATGTCACCTGGTCCCTGGACCACCCTAGTTTCCTGGCAACCGGTTTTCCTGCCTCTGCTCCCCTCTTCCTCCAACTTAGTCTCCAGACAGTAGCGATACACATCTTTGAAAAGTGTAAACCCTCTGCAGCAAACATTGACCTCTTCACAATGAATGTGGAATGAAATGTAAACTTCGTACTGCAGCCACTTTTACCTGCCACAGTCTGAGTCCTTGCTGACTTTCCTGCCTTCACTGTGCCTCTACCCCTTCGCTCCCACCCTTCTCCCATGCTCGCCTCCCATGGGTCCCTCAATCCCCCAAGCTCCTGTCCTCCTCAGCGTCTCTGTATTTGTCCTTCCTTTGTCTGGAACATCCTTTGTGGAGTGGTTCTTTCTCATCCTGAAGGTCTCATATCTGATGTCGCCTTTCCAGAGAGACCTTCAGCTGTATAAAAGTTACCCCCTGTTACTCTCCAAAAGAAGTCCTTCATTTATCCTCACTCTTTGTAATACCCTCAGCTACCATGACTGTCTGTAATACTTTCCCCTGCCCCTCCACCACACTTCTAAGAAGCAGTCAGACCTGAGATCCCCAGCCCACCCCATTTCTCAGAGTGTGGTAACTTCCCTCCCTCTACAGAAGACAAGGCGCTCAGTCTCCAGAGAGCATATAGCACGCTGGGGACACCCAGACAAGTCGCTCACCAGGGGAGCAAGTGAGGGGACAATGTTGAAAACAGGGTTTCACCAAATGATTAATGCTGCATATCGAGCCCCCAAATCTCTTCCCCAAGTTCAGCTCTAGAATGCTGGGAACCTGGCTGTACTTTCCAGGCAGGAGGTCAGAGGACTGTTCTTGCAGCAGTTGAGCAGTGCGTGTGGAAGTCCTAGAGTTCATCGCTGCAGAGTTCCCACTTAAACAGGGCAACCCCATGATCCTGCAGTGAGGCCAACAGTTAACAGACTATACTTGCAAACAGCACTGAATCAGCTTTTTAGTGCCTGTGTCCTAAACAGATATTTAAGATTGCTGCATATCTTAGGAAAGCCTCTAACAGAGAGAGAGAGATAAAAAAACAAACAAACTTGGAAGGGGGACTACGGAGGAAGAGGCAAACTTCAACAACAACAATGACAGACTGCTGTTAATATTGCCAGAGATAAAAGAGAAAATGTTGGAGCCATGAAATAAGATCAGGATGCTATCAAAAAGGAACATAGGAAAGGACTCTTAGGAATTAAAAACATGATAACATGAATAGAAATTCATGATCTGGAATATAAAGTTGAGGGAATTCCTCCAAAAGTAAAAAAAGAAGACAAAGAAATAGAAAATAGGAGATAAAAGATAAGAAAAAGAGACGATTATACCAGGAGGTCCAATAACCTAATAAGAGCAGTTCTAGAAAGAGAAAAAAGACAAAACAGAAGGGAAAAAAAATTGAAAAATAACATAATTTCAAAGTCTCTATTGTACAACATGATGGCTATAATTAATATCAATAACAACGTATCATTAAATATATTCTTGAAAATTGCTGAGAGTAGATTTTAAGTGTTCTCACTACACACACAAAAAAGATAAGTATGTAAGGTAATGCATATATTAATTAGCTTAATTTAGCCATTCCACAATGTATGCATATTTCAAAATAATGTGTTGTACATGAGGAAAAAAAGAAAAACAGAACCATGTTTTTTTAAAACTGAAGGCCATGATTCAGCACTAAAGGATCCATTAAATGCCCAGACATTGAATGAAAATAGACCCAGGACTGTGGTAACACTGAAAATAAAGAAGAGCCTTGGAGCTTCCTGGGGGGAAAAAACAAAAAGAATTCATACAAAGAATCATGAATCATAAATCATATTGTCTACAGACTTCTCAACAGCTAGAACTCAGAAGAGCAACATTTTTAATTCTGAAGGGAAATGATTTCCAATTCAGAATGTTGTACCCAGACAAGCTGCCAAATGCATTTAAACAATTTTGCTTCATGCACCCTTTCTCATGAGGCTACCAGAAGTTTTGTGTTGGGAAAGCAAGAGAGGAATCCAAGAGAAAAAGAAGTAATTCAAGGAAAAAGAAGTTGTGGAGGCCCAGGAGTGATGAAAGAGGTGCTCTTATTAGGTTACTGGACCTCCTGGTATAATCTTCTCTTTTTCTTATCTTTTATCTCCTATTTTCTGTTTCTGTATCTTCCTTTTTTACTCTTGGAGGAATCCTCAACTTTATATTCCAGATCATGAACTTTTATTTATGCTATTTATTCCCTCCCACAGTGGTGGGGAAGGGAGACACAGGAATACAGCCCGGAGAGCATTTGGAGCAAGTTAGAAAGTTTCAAGAGAGATATTTCTAGGGAAATGAAACGAAACCTTAGACAATTGGAGAGGAGGTTGGGAAATGATTTCAGTAATCAGTCTGTAGAAAACTAAGCAAAATTTTTTAAAAAACAAAATAATTATTAACTCTAGGGAAAACAATTTTGGCAAGAAAGGTAACATGATCATAGTACACTACATGGCTCAGTGGTGAAAGGCATGCTCCTATGATCATGTAAATGTGGAATTTTCCCCTAAACAAAAGTAGGATATCAGAGTTCTGTAGCTGTTGAGAGGATAGAGGGCTGAGAAGTTTGTTTATGTATAGGGTGGTGAAGGTTGTGAGAGGAAGAGCTGGGAAAGAAGATAAATCCTCCTCTCCCCCCATGAGAAGGCATAGGTTATACTCCAAACTAAAACAAAAAAATCAAGAAGTAGTATCATAGGCATGTTATTAGAAGTGAAGGAGATAAATCTCAAAAGAATCCAAGATAGGAAAATGGGTGGGTTGGCAGGAGCTGCTGTTTTTCTTAATAAGTAGAAAGGTTTGACTTTTTCAAACTCTGTGCATGTTTAACTGCAATCCAAATAAAAGCACATTTAAAAGTGGGCCTAATGTGTCTTCTCTATTGACACAGTCCTTCTAGAATATGTTTCTGATCTCATATCATGATGTAATCTACCCTCTCTGAAATTCTGTGGTCGTTTTGACATGTATGCCAGGTCACCACGTTGAAACAGAGGAGAGAGTCAGCGTGAGGGGCAAGGGGAAGGCAGTTGCCAGAGAGGCTGTTTTGTGGATATATTGCCAAGGCCCTCCTTTCCCCACAGTCACAACCACAACACAACAACAGCACCTCACAAGCCAGCCTCTTCCCCTGCTGCCCGGCTAGCTCTAATGGGGACGGAGACATGAGTATCTCTTGGGTTCCCATGACATGTGGAGTGAAACTTCTTCTCTGGCCACCTCGTAGTATGGCCAGAGAATTGATGTTGATCTAAAATTAACCTAAACAAACATGACCAAGAAGATGACTCTGATGGAAAAAGAAAAGCCACGTGAACTACATATATATCTCTACAATGTATATAATCTAGGGATTTTTCTACTTTAGGAACGGGTTTTGCTATTTCTTCCTTTGCAGAAATGGAGATATCTTATTTGACCAAGTGTGAATTGGTGGGAGATACGTTGAGTTCTCGCACACACCATGTGGGATGTGGGTTAATGAGCTCAGAGGTGGTCATGAAGACATGAACAGCCTCCTGGGAAATTACTCTGCTAATCTTACAGTTCCAGATGTGTACAGATGTGTCTCCCCCTTCCAGGTCTAAATCCGCAGGGGGAGCCATCTTGTGTAACCTCGGAACTGTCTCTTTGTGGAGGGAACGAAGAGGAGAAGGAAGATGACTGCGGACAAATTTCAGGACCCTTCTCTCCCAGTGCAAGTTCAAGGACTGTCGGGGACGTAGACAAATTAACTGTGAAGGTGGGAATTGTGATTTTGACCTGTCTCTACCTATTCGTTGCCTAGATTGATAGCTCACCTTTGTCTTGTTCCTGTTCAGTGGGGCAAAACTTGCTTGGATCACCCATGAAGCTTTCCACACAAAAAGCCCATGAAGCGAACAAATACCGCCATACAATCTGCACTGAAAGAATAGGCAACTGGTTGTGAAACCATTGGGATGATTTCTGATGGTTTACTAAAAATCCTACGTATGTTATTAGTTCACACCTGAATAGAGTAGAGATGATGCCAGACGTGAAATCACCCCCAGGTGGACTGTGGGACTCTGTGTTGAGAACCACTGAAATACTAATCCAGACCAGACTTTGAGAAATGCCAATTGGAAAAAACTTCAATACACAGTACTATAAAATAGGACATCTACTTCCTGAGCAGCAGTTACTTCAAATAGGAAGCTCAGAACTAGTTAGATAATTGAGCTGTTTTGTTTTTAACAAGGCCAGATAAAAACACATAGAATCTCAGTAACCTATTTTGTATCAATAAGGAACTTTATTCAAGTAAATACACCAATTAGTTATTAATGGAAACGTATTGAGGGCATGATATTGAAGGTCACGCTTGGTAAAGAATCATTAAGGCCTCAGACGTAGTTTTCATCAAGGACCGTGTTTCCGACCACATTTTTCTTTGTACCAATTAACCTTTTCTCCCCCATTTCTTTTCCTTTGCACTTTGTTGCAGGGTATATCTCCATCTGCGGGCGAGCACGGTGACTGTTCTCACGACACCACGGCCACGTCAGGGTTGCTTCTGCCAGCCGACTCGGGCTTGGCAGTGGCTAGTGACAACACCCCATCCCATGGCAAAGGCCTTGACGTTGGATTGCTGGAGACTCCACCACTGCCCCCCCAGGATCAAGTCTCAACAGATCCTAAACCATGCATTTTCTCAGATGCTCGAGAGCCTTTTTCCTTTGGGTCCAAAGGAAGTTTTCCCCACCATGACGTTGCTACCTCTGCGATTGCCATTAGTACATCTCTGGGGGCCAGGGCAGGTCACACAGCCCTAGGAGTTCACAGCTCAGAGCCACGAGACCACAGTTGGGCTGTAGGGGACACTCGGGCACAAAGCTTTCCAGACAGCAAAGCCATGGCAGAGGGCACGTCACAGACACTCGCTCCAGGGAATCCTTCATCTGGACAAAGAATTTCAGGTTTGGGTCCATTGGGGCCAACTGGAAAGACTCGTCTTGAAATACCAGCTTCAGGACCAAGTTCAACGAGTTCACACCAAGAGGAAGGGAGACACAAGACATTTTTTCCTGCCAGGGGCCAATCTGGATGTGGGGAAATGGCCATTCCCTGCCCTCCTTTAGGAGGTGATGGTGGGAAGTGTCAAGTATCTGGATTAATCACTCTGAAGAGGTCTGTGGATCCTTCCCACCCAGGACAGCCCCCAGAAATCCCTGAAGCCCCTTCTAAATCCATCAGGAAGAGGAGTTTGGAGGGAATGAGAAAGCAAACTCACGTGGAGTTCAGTGACACCAGCAGTGACGATGAAGACCGATTGGTTATAGAAATATGAAGCTTCCCAAGGAAGATGGTATCCATGGTCAAAGACTGTTGATGCTTCACAAATAAATGTCATCAGGCTGGCAGAAGAACTAAACTCTGTTCACGAAATGCCTACAGACTAGGAAAGCCATTCTGAGTTCCTTCCAAGCCAACTCTAACCAATTCCAAAGCCCCACCAGCCACACCCCTCCCCAGCTCCCCTTGGGCACACACCACTCATGTTCACATGCCTCCAGCCAGGCAGAAGTGGCAATGAAGCAAAGTCTAAGAATGCTCAATGTGAGCAGTGACGAGGCCTTGACGCCCAGTCTTATCCTCTGTGTCAGTCCCCCACTGCCTTCCTCCTGTAAAATGGCAAGAACCAAGAGAGCCACCATCGGCATGTTTACATGTGGACCCCACAAAGTCAAGGCAACTGACTTTCCCCATTAGTAAGCTGAGGGTTTGCTTTGAGGCTGGTGACATTGCTTGAGATAATTGGGTAGCTTGAAAAGGAGATGGGGTTGTGAATTGGGCATCAAGATATTTCTGTTCACTTGGGAAACAAAATTCAGATACATTCGAAAACTGAAGTTTGGTCGGAGTAATTCTCCTCCGTGGAGATTGTAAATATACTTTCTCCTGTAACTATGATCTGGTGAAATGCTGATTATTTTTAAATGTTGCACAAATGGTCAATGCTCATTTATGGTCAAGTGACACAAGCACCTACTGTTCTTGTGCTTGGGGTCTTTTCTGTTGAGACCTCTGTGACCATTGGTTTTTCTAGCTCTTGCAAAGGAACATTGTGTTAAAAGTTAATAGAACAGTCTCTCAGTAATGAGTCATTTTTTGAGGGGGAAAAATTCACTTATTTTCCTCTGATTCTTTTTGTCATATTGTGCTCTGAGCAATTTCAATTAGAGGGTTACATTTTAGTAATCTGTACAGCTTAAATTGATGCCTGCTCATCGTGACGGGAGCCTTTTAGATTTCCTCCAGAAGCTTCAAGGATACAAAACTAATTGGAGTTTTGACGCTGTTTTACATCTCAGTAATTTTATTTTGGGGGCTTGGTGTTACTTTGCTGTCAAATTAAATCAGCCTCTGTATTGTGCAAGTCAGAACAGCACAGATAAAATTCTCCAGTATTCTAAGCCAGTGCGCCCCTGTGCAGAAGAAAATAGCGGATGTACGTCAGCCAACCCAGCAAGCAAAGCCTTGGATTCACTGCCTTCCTCTCCCTCTCCTTAAATGGGAGAGGACAAACTTAAAGAGGTTTACACTGCTACATTTCAATAAAATTTTATACTTACTTTTGGTATGATTTTGTACAATTTGAAATTTATAGACGAGCTCTTTTGGCTTAACTTTGATGTAATGATGTTCATATGACATCTCGTACTTCAAAGGCAAGGCCCAGCAAAGCAAAACATCTCACACACATGAACACACTTCAGAAAGTCCTTGCCTGTGACTAAGTATGGTCAAATATCAAGTATCTTCATGTGAATTTTCCAGTTTCGGTGTTATTCATAGTAAACTTCAGTGGGAGACCAGCTCCCCCTGGTTACTTAGCATATGTCTGTGGTCATTTCATATGCACTCATCACTATCCAAGTGATTTCAAGCCCAGCCAAGAAAAACATAGGAAGGGAAGTAAAATGGATGTCAGACATTCACTCCGTGTACTTTCTAAACCAAACAAAAGTGATGTGGTGATTATCTGGCCTTTCGAGTTACCCATGCCACTGTAACAAGAGAGGCAGTGCGGGAAAGTGGCCTACGGCTGGAGTGAGAGAGTGAATTCCTGACTTGATCTTTAACTAGCTGGGAAGTCTTGGTTAAGACCCTCTCTGCACCTCAGTTTCCCCACATGAGAATGAGAGAGTTGGACAAGATGAGTTCCAAGTCTTGTGAGCGTGGACGATGGAGAAGCTGCCCCCTCCTTTGCTTACATGGAGTTGGTGGCTTGGAGATATTCCTCCCGGGAGACATTGTCCCAGGGATCCCACATGCAAGAAGTTTGGGTGGGATTATGAGGAGCTGAAACACAAGCAGCCAATCGTTGCTACGAAGAATATGAGCTCAGGGAAGCTCCATCTAATTTTTTCTTAGAGTTCCAGATTTTGGGGTACAATCATTCAGTTTATGAATGTTGACTCATAATTCAAAGATTAAAAGCAAAAACAGAACACTACTGTGTGAGTGGAAAATAACATCTGTAGGCTTAATTGGCTCCTTTGTCTTGGGAGGTACTAGCCAAAGGGAAAAACCTTGTTCCAGATCCTTGCTTTCTGGGTGGCTGCTGAGGTGTCAACTGGACCACTGGTCCTCAATCAGTAAGTCATAGCTCCAAGGAGCACCAACCTCGGGATAGTGGTGGAGGCTGTGCCATTCTATGAGCCACATTGCTGGTTGCCACATCCCAATGTAGGGCAAACATGGCGAAATGTCGCTTCACCTCTTTAACTCCTTGTGTCTCTTACAAAGGTGAGCAGGTTGCCAACCTGACCTCCCTCAGCTGGTTATTTAGCTAGCAGGTGGCAGTGTTTACAAGTGTACCTTTATTGCAACATGAATTTGTGAAAAACTGTACTGCAATGGATTTTTTTTAAATTGAAAAGGAATTTGCATGACAGCTGCCTATTGAAATGCAACCTAAAGTAAAGTTTTTTTTTTTTATTTTTAAATGAAGAATCCTTTTATAAAGCAAGGAACAATCTCTGATCTTATAAATCTTAATTTTCCCATGGGTTTTCTTAAAGTGAAATGCAGTTTCAGCAACTAGAACTCAGTTTGGGGTATTGAAAATAAAATTTCAGTATTGTCAGTTGGTGATTGCTGCAGTTTATCACTCTACAAGTATATACTGCATAATGGTTAAGGGAGAACAAATTTATTTTAGAACAAGGTAAACCAGGGTTTAAAGGTCAGAGGTGTCCCTTTTTCCCCAGTGCTGTTAATTTTATTGTATCTTTAGGTAAGTGTCTTAACCAACTGGTACCTCAGCTGCTTCTACGGAAGAGAGCTCCAGCGATGTTAGCGTGAACTAAGGCAAAGGCCACCTTGAATTCTCTGCCGTTCTTGCAGGGCAAGACAGACAAGTGCCACAGCCCGTGATGCTCAAGATTCACCTCCGGGTTCCTCTCTCCAGCGGCACCTACTCCCCAGCCAGATCTCGCTGTGAAAAATGGGGGGAAGAGCTTTTACCTCCCTCCTTGGCAACCTATACTGTTAAATGACTCTTAAAGTCTGTGCTGTTTGGTGGATAGTCTGACTCCGCCTCGTAGTGAGGCTCAGTGATGAAGAAAGGCTCATCCCTCTATTAGGTGTAATCTTTGAGATCCTAGACAAAGCTAATACCCTTTTGCTTCACACCTCACAGTAACCAGGAGAACCTATAGTTCATTGGCCAAGAGATAAAAAAGGTGGGGGGGTATCTCTGAATTCTAATCACAACTCTGCCAATCACATGAGGGGTGACCTAGGTCAAGTTAGACTTTCCCTTCCGAAAAATCTCTCTTCTAAAGCTGGGATTGGGAGAGTAGCCTGGCAGACATGCATTGTGACCACAGTCCCTGGCATGAAAGATAAAGGATTTGCAGTTTCATGCCAAGAAGTATTTCCTTGCATTTACATTCATTACTTAGAATGATCACATTATTCATTTTTTTCCCCAGCATAGAAATTTGCATTTTGCACAAAATTTGCCTGGTGCAGCAGATTTTTATAGTTATGGAAACTGTCATCATTATCGGAATATGCTGCTGCTCAACTCCCCAGACATAATTTAATATGGTGAGGAGAAAATGGCCCGACTGGCTCTATGGGCCATCATATTTCCACGACTGCAGCAAGCAGGGCTTGTGTATTTTTCTTCACTTCGGTTGTTATTCCCATAGTTCGTGTGTGGAGGACTCTTTGGCTTTTGAAACACTGCATTTCTCTATATTTAAGCACAATTTCTTGTCCTTATCTTTCAGGACTCGTTAAATACAGGTGTCAGGACCTAGAAAATCTTGTGTGCTAGATTTCTACCTTGTATGATTCTTCTCACCCATGCTCGGTACTTACATGGTAATATACACAATCTGGTCTGAAGAAGTACAGGGACATTTGAGCACATTGCTTCACCATTGGAAGAATAGGAGCGAGGGAAAATCATTAGCCACTGCCACTTGGAGCCCTAGAGGCTGACTCAAAAACCTTATATATGCAGTCAACTGTTCAGGACTTAATGATTGTTCATAATCAGGGAAGCGATTGGCTTCTTGGTTGTTTGTTGAAATTTATTTCCTTCTTTATATGGTTAAATTGTTTTGATAAAAATAAAACAAAATAAAAATGTCTTGTGTGACTTGTCAACATTTTAACCCAAACCACCACAAACAATATCCTGCATGAATTGGACGTTGGATAATTTCCAACCAGTTGACTAGATGCTCTGTCCGCCATATTGATGTCCCCTTCTACTCAACAGAAGGATTAGGCAATGGCAGATTGTCCCATTTTCTTGTGCTGTCTCCTTTCCCCACGCATCTTGTGTGTCATAATCTGCCATATTTTATAGTTCATAACTTAAGAATGTGTTTTTAAATTCTTAAATGTAGCTGAACTTTGAAGCCACAGGATAGCACCATCCACAGGGCAATACTCCAGAACTTTCCCCCTGGGAATTGACGTTTCTTGGATATTTAATATTACTCATTAACAGAGAAAACATCCTTGAATCAAAATTACACCTCCTTACAAAGCTTGTAAGAATAAGTAGACTTATTTTACAGCCCAACACAGTATTATTCTTCAAGAGGTATTATTATACCTCTTGAAGACACTTGAAGTCAGTGGGGGCCCAAAGCATTGGGAGAAAAAGCGGGAATGGGACACAGAAGGAACAGATACACCAATTGATGGCTCTTAGTAGCTTTTTCCCTAACTTATCAAACTCTGATAGTAATAAATTAATCCATTAGTTTCAAACTTCAGTCATTTGAGAACCATTTTAAAGCTTTTTGCTATATGTATCAACATGCCACATGTGAGTATATTATTTACTTAACACTTTTATTTAAATCATCTCTATGTTAAAGAAGCGATTATTGCCCTATGCAATAATACCTGTGAAATGTCAAGTTGAATTTTCTAGTTAAGTATATATTCTAATATGCATTAAAATATAATAAGATTATTAGAAATTGTTCATCCATGTGCCACTTAAATATCATCTTCATACCACTGGTGGTAAACCCACTGCACTTGGGGAAACATTGAACTTATCTAAAAGGTACACGTGTCGTTAGGTTTCCTAGTTATTCTAGTTCCTGTTAAGCATAGCTCTGTCCCCATTTTTGCTCCAAGACACTGGAACTGGTGACCACAAGCTGAGCTGTAGGTTCATCAGATAAGTTTCTTCAGTCCAAATTTATAGTTGAATAATTAGCATTTCAGATCAAAGGATTATTGCATCTTGTAGTCTCAAAGGAATAATCTTGAGTCTTGCATAAATATGTGTTTTTGTTTTTTGTTGGTTGGCTGATGAGTGTGAAATGATGTACAGGACAGCACAGTAAGGGATTCAAGCCAAAGCCCTAGCATTGCCATTGGTTCTGCTGAAAGACCTGCTTCCACACTTCTAAATGTGAAGCAAATGGATTTGGCCGCACTAACAACTGTGGAGAGCACCTTTCAAGTCTGCTTGGTGACAGCATGTTGAACTTTGGGCTGTGAATGCAGAAAGACTCCCTTGCTGGTGTCTGGGACCTTGTCTCCAGCTGTGACAGACGTCTGTTTGCAATTTCCCTCAGTTTCTGCCAGAGGCAAATTCAATGACCTTCATGATGGAGCAGCCTGGTATTAGTCCGTGGCTATTTCAGCCCAGAAGTAGGTGAACTGCCTTTCTGTGGAAGTGTGTGAGTGAATGGATTCCTGTAGGAAACCACTGGTTTTGTACCTGCAGCATCTGGGACAGGGCGACCCAGCCTGTTTCTGGCCACAGAGATCTGGTGCCTTCTGTGTATACATTGTGTGTAGCAAGATATAACTCGGTAGGATTGAGGCCTCCAGGCTCCATCATAAATGGAAGGCCAGCTAGTTAGGCTTGTTTTGTGTGTATGATGGGCAAACCACAAATGCTAGTGCTGTAGTTAGACTTATTTGCTCTAAGGAAGCCTCCTTGTGCGCACACAAACACACACATAGAGGATACATTGAAGATCTACTCAAAAAGTCCTCCTCTTATTAAAATAAAGAACTGGGTAGAGTAGGTTCAATGAGCTAGGAGATGAGACAGCTACATATACGGCCCCAAAGAAATCACCTTCGAGCAGGGCCCTTGGAGTCTTTGTCTTGGTGTTCTTGGCTGCTGGGATGGGGCCTGGCTCCTAGCAGGCTTTCATGCACGTTTGCTACATAAGCAAATGGAGATGGCTCACTGGGAGTTAGGGGGAGGAAAAGAGATTCTAAGTTAAATAATATGGCCCAATTCCTTTCTTTGTGAAGATTCATTGCATTATCAGAGATCAACGAAGCCATCTAGAGAAGTCTCTATTCGCCAATTTCAGAATTTAGCGGCTATTTTCCATTACTTCATTTGTTCGTTCAACCAGTGAGTGTTGAGTGCTTGAGTCTGTAGCAGCACATGAGGATGTGGGGTGAAAAATACACACAAGATCCTGCTGCTCTTGCGTGAGGGGAGGGAGTGGTGGTTCACGAACAGGCAAACAAGTAGGTAAACGCCATCATGCCTGATGGCGCTACGGGTGAAGACAGCGAAGGGGATGTTAGAAAGTGTACCTTTCTTCTAATTCAAAACATTTAATGCAAATAAGCATTTTTAATTTTCTTTTGTACAATAGAGAAGAAGAAATCATCCTGTGCATGAAGATCCATCTTCTCCTGTGCTTCATGTCAGCAACCTCATTTCTTCTTCTTATGTGAAGCAGAGAAGGTTGCAGGATCGTGTCTCACTGGTCTTGTGCTTATAGTTTTTCTTACCCTCCTCGTAGCTTCGGTTAGTGTCCGTAAGCATTTCCTCCACTTGAGCACAGTAACATGGGGCTACCTTTGCTAGTGTGTTAATTTCCAGGTGCATAGGGAACGCATGCCTCTTGGATCCTACAGTAGCAAAGAGACTGAGGTGGGCATTACTTCAGACCTGTCTTCCTTGAAAGAAACCATCAAATATTTGATGCCTGACGTGCTCATTCCCAGATTCTTTTTCTTGGGAAAGGTTACGAGGTCACCCTTTAAGGCAGTAGTTCTCAGAGGGGGCAATTTTACTACCCAGGGGACATTGGGCAATGTCTGGAGACAGTTCTAATCTCACAACTTGGGTGGGTGCTCCTGGCATCTGTAGGCAGAGGTCAGGGAGGCTGTTCCACATCGACGACGCACAGCACAGCACAGCCCCTGTAACAAAGGAGTATCCAGTCTACAACGCCACTAGCCCTGGGGCGGAGGAACCCTCGTCTCAGAGGTATGTTTGCCGTGTACTGGGGACCCCAGAACAGCTGAGTCCTCGTATGGACAATGAGACAAGAGTGGGGAGAAGGGCTGCCCCGGGCAGGACGAGAAGCCAAGTCCAGGGTCCATAGTCCAGCCCAGTATTTTCCCATCACACCCCACGGAGCTTTCACAGTTGCATCAGGACTTGCTTCTAGAGCCGACTCACAGCAGAACATCTGCCGGCGATGTTTCAGTTAACCCTCAATCTCATTTTTTCCGCACTCTCCATTCCACCTTGAGGAGAAAGAACCAGGAGAAAGGAAGGTAAGCCCTGCAACAGCTGTGGCTCGTTGCTTTACCACCACCATGCGCACACGGACACGGAGGGGGCATTTGGGAAATATTTGTGGATGGAAGGAAAGGATTTTGCTGTGAGGGCAAATGCAACCCAAACTCTATACAAACCTCTTCAGCCAAATGGAATGCGAAAGAACGAACGCTGGTGCTGGGCACGTGGTCAGGACAATCCAGTGCATTGGTTTTCACCTCCTTCCTCTTAGGCAAAGCCAAGGACTGCAGGGTTTTGCCCTGACTTGAATCAGAGGTGGGAACGGTAACTACCACCAAGGCATTAGCCCTAAAGCCCAACATTTTTGCCATGACATGACCACATTCTGCCTCTAAAAATTTCCATTATGTTCTACTTTCTCTACTGGGAGTAGAAAGAAGAAAAGCACATTTCGTAAGATTTTCTGCATCAGGGTTTGAAAATATCAATGGATTTCTGGTTAACTTAGAAATTACCCAGAAAATCAAATTATCTGAACTGCCCATCCCCCAAATGTTCTAGATAATCAAGGTTTGATTGTGTTTGATTTGCAAAGAGAAAACTTCTCTCCTAAGACATTTAGTCTCAAATAGATGTGCCCAGTGCCTAGGTGGTCTCATAATTTATGCACTTGAGTTGCTGTTCCATGGGCAATTTGGCTGGGATTACAGGCATAGACAAAGAAAATGTTAACAGCAAAAAAGACATCACCAGAAAGCCTTTGGAAGACAAACACTTCACATCCCCAATTATAAGACAACCTGATGCAGAAAGAGAATAAATTAATTTAAAAACCTCCTGCACAAAGAAAATAATGGAAAAGTACATCACAAGTAGTTATCCCTTTTGTGCTAAAACCAAGTGATTTGGAGAAAATAACTGCATGGGGCTGAATATGTTAGTCTTATTATCTTTTTCTAGTTTTAAATTCTTAGGGGAGAAACAGAGAACAAGAAAAAAGAAGGTTTCATTGTTTCAACAAACCTTTATTGGATATTTAGTTTGTTGCCAGGCACCAGGCTATGCTTCTTGTAACTTATTCTACTTTTAAAATTATTTTCAATCACATGAAAGAAACTTCTAGATGTCTCACCACTGATTTCAAAAGTGGTGCCAGAAAGGCCATTTCCTCTAAGGTTTTTGCCAAAACTGTTATGGTTCCATTAGGGGTGCAGCTGTGAATATTGCTTGGTGTTTTCCCTCCTGGGAACCTGGGTTTGGGGGAATGGGCTCGTCCTTGGCTTTGCTGGGCAACCATTTGCAAGGAGAGGGCCTTGGATTAGTAGGGTTTATAACTATTTCAGCTTGAGTTCTCCAGGAAGCAGACTGTGAGGTGGAGCTCAGTGTGCCAGAGGTTTATCAGAGAGTCACTATTGGCACCCTCGCCTGAGCAAAGGAGGAAAACGAGTTGGGCAAGGAGGGAGCTGATACAGGCTATGGCAGCCTCAGCCAACACACGGCTGCTCTGGAGCTAGGATGGCTCTAGCCCAGGACTTCAGATGCCTGCATCCGTCAGCATTTAATGTGGGCCGCCCAGGGCTACCTATGAAGGGTGTGACCTTGGGGGAGGCCCCTCTCTAGAGCCAAAGCAATCCCTGAAGAGACAGAAGGCTGGAGGCTGCTTGCTGGCAGCACCCTCAGCTGCAGTCCTTCACTGAGGGGGTCTGGGTGGCATATCACGGCATCCACTACAGCGAAACTGCACCAGGTCCCTTTGTCTCTCCTTCCTTCCTTCTTTCCTTCCTTCTTTCCTTCCTTCCTTCCTTCCTCCCTTCCTTCCCTCTTTTTCTTCCTTCCTTCCTTCATTTCCTCCTTCCTTCCTTTCGGTCTTCTTTCTTCTTTCCTTCCCTCCTTCCTTCCTTCATTTATTGTGCATCTGCCATCTGCCAGGCACAGCCTGAGAGAGAAGATAGCAGTAAACAAAATATTACCTGTTATTTATTTACAACCTGATAAATGCTATTAAGGGACTTCATTAGGGGAGATGAGAGAAAATAACTGGGGCCACCCAAAGAGTGGGGCCCTTAGGCTGAACTCTGGAGAATGAATTATGATGCCAGGGAGTGGGTTTTCCAGGGAGGGAGCTGTGAGCTGCAGGAACTGGCGGGGTAAATGTGGGTGGGCTGCCGGGCAGGGGCCAGGGCCGGGGGCTTTGTGGGCGGAGCTAAGGAGTTTCATCCTGAACACTGGCCAGGAAATCTGCATCATGTCTGGGGATCTAGGAATGAGTTCTTTTTGGACTAGAAAGGTAGATATTGGCTGAAAATTTAAATGTACACCCTTGCCTACAAGGTTTGTATTCTTTCAGAAAATAGGAGATTACTGAGATTAAAACAGCTTCATTCAATGTGACTCAAGGGGGGCTGCTCAGAGCTGCACACGATTCCACGACCCCTTTGCGCCTCTGCCTTGTCGTCCCACCGACCTGACCACTGCGCTTTTCACGACAGCCCATCTCCGTGGACTAATCCAAGCTATGAAATGAAACACTTAAAGGTCAGTCAACCACAAGATTTGAGAACTGCAGTCCATAAACCCTCTAATAATGGAATCGCCTTGTAATTTTTGCCTTCATCTGGATGAAGAGATGAAGGGAAAAGGTTACCACAACACCTAAAAGATTCCAAATGTCTGCATCCACCGCTGTGTCTTAGGGGACTTGTGGTGGGAGAAGTTTCTCTTCTGACTTATTTAAGAACAGAATTTAAATGAATTGGAATCTGATACAATTCCAGAAGCTTCTCTTCATATTGGACGTCACCCCCGCCCAATACCACGTCATTCAGAGAGAATGGTGGAGGAGCATTGGGAAAACATTGAGTTTTGCCTTGAGGAAGAACAGGCCGTGACGGTTTGTGGATTTGGGGTCTTGTCCCGATTCACTCAGATCTCCTCACCTGCGGGGGCATCTTTGTTTTGCTCCACAGTCTCAGTCCCTATTTAACATAGATTTAAAGTTTGAAAGCTTAACCTTTTCAATTAGTAGCGGACCTCTCCCCCACCGAGGTCATCCAATTAAAACCCCAATTCCCGGGTCAGTGTCAGTGTCTTGAGTCGTCTTTCATTTGGTACTTAAACGTGTGCTGTCTTCAAAGTGTCTTCAGGGCTTGGAGCCTGGGAACAGAAGATGCATATTGGTCTTTAATTAAGGAAACCGTTGCAAAAGAGGAACATCTAACATCTTAAACCACTAGCAGCTTGAAGGCAGCGTGAGCCCGTGGGTGACAAAGATGGGCCTGTTGTCACAGCTGTCCTGGTACCTGCCTTGGCCTGTGGGGCTGGCCCACAGCTAAACGCTCCCCAGCTGAGGGGATTATAAATGATTTTTGACTCCCTGTGCTGTGACAACTCAATTTTCACAAGCGGCAAAGAAAGTCAAGCTGCAGTCCCCTCCCGTGGGACACATCTGCCACAGTACATTAACAGAGCTGGAGAAGAAGCCATCCTTTGCCAGGAGAGCCCCTTAGATGTGGGACATGCAAGGAACACTAAAGGATTGGAGCCTCATTGTGCAGATTTCTCACTATTTCATCTAGGGGAGAAAGAGCCTATAGGAGGACAGAGCAGGAAAAAACCCCCACAGATTATACTCTGATTTTATAATCAGATTGTTGGAAATTACTGACAGATTGCATAAAATAATATACTTTGGAGCAGCAGGGAACTTAAAGGTGGAAATTTAATTGACTTCTACCCTAAACCTAGAAGCTGGGATGGGGGAAGCTCTATTAGTAATCACCACCGTGGTCACTGCTTGGTGGTTTCACGTGCAGCGAGAGGAAATGTAGCTTTCAATTACATACATATGAATTTCAAATGACTACCCGGTGTACCAGAAAGGAGAAAGTGGGCAGGCCAGGAGGTGCAACCCATGTGTCTATGTGCCTGAGCAGAACCACACGGCCCTGGAAAAGATGCAATTAGAGAATGTGGAGGTGGGCGCCGTGGGGGTGTGAAGCCCCAGTCTGTAAGGGCCCCACTTTGTCCGCTCTCTGTTGAAGCACTTGTTATTTTCCTTCCTGCAAAGCCCTTACCCTAGCTCTGGCCTGAACAGAATTCAGATATGCCTTGAATGTGAAATACCTCTGGACGCATTCAGCCATTTTCTACCCTGAAAGTCAGAGGGACAAAGGGTGGATTGTGTCTGGCTTTCAATGGTATTTCAGGGGTTCACTACATGTCAAGATAAGATTAGAGGTCGCATAGGAAGGCTTTTTCTAATTAACAAAAATTCTTTAGCATCCAGTATTGTGAGGTCCCCCCGTGTTAAGCTTCCAGAGTTTTCCTCTAGTATTCAGACAAAAGACAAGATTTTTGTAATGGGGTTGATTATAAGAACTGAGGGTCT
Organism: Avahi laniger; assembly: GCA_963575035.1. Classification (NCBI taxonomy): domain Eukaryota; kingdom Metazoa; phylum Chordata; class Mammalia; order Primates; family Indriidae; genus Avahi; species Avahi laniger. Next base: position 21,509 of record CAUYSK010125563.1, read on the forward strand.
TCTTTAACAAGAAACACTTTTGTTTTCATGGAGAAGAACTCCCCGACCAAAAAAGAACCCAAAACTCACCTGGGCTTGCTTATCTGCACATCGAGTGGCTACTGTGAGTCCAGCCTGTGCTGACCGCTGGAGACTCAGAAGTCAGTCCGCAGGAGTCCCTGCTCTCAGCAAGTGTATTTCAGCCCAGCACAGTGGGGCCTGCCTCATGGCAGCACAAAATAAGGTCCCTTGCATTACACTGCATGAGCTGAAACTCTCGTTCATCCACTGAGTCACTCAGCAAGCCTTTTCAGAGTGCCTCACATATGCAGACTAATAATCAACTGGCCACTAGCTAAAACAAGGGATTGAGTGAGAATAAATTCAGTGTCTAACAAAGCGCCCATGCTTTGACCCGGACAGACCTGGACCCGAGTCTGGCTCTGCTCTGAATCTCTGACTTTGCGTTTTCTCCATGCCTCAGTTTCTCCTTCTGTAAATCGGGGACAGTAAGAACCACCTCCCAGATTTATTGTTTAAGTGAAATACTGACAGCCAGCATTCAGTACTGTTGTAGAATGCCTTGCATCTGGCCCTGGGTACCTTAAAAATGATTGAGAACCCCAAACAGCTTGTCACAAAATCCCTGTTATAAAATAACTACCCATATATACTATATTATAAATTAAAACTGGAAACATCTAAATTATTTCTTAATTCTTTTTTTTTGACACAGAGTCTGGGTAGAGTGCAGTGGTGTCATCATAGCTCACTGCAAACTCAAACTCCTGGGGTCAGGCGATCCTCCTGCCTCAGCCTCCCAAGTAGCTGGGACTACAGGTGCCACCACCTCGCCCAGCTAATTTTTTCTATTTTTGGTAGAGACAGGTTCTTGCTCTTGCTCAGGCTGGTCTTGAGCTCCTGACCCCCGTGATCCTTTCACCTTGGCCTCCCAGAGTGCTAGGATTACAGGCATGATGAGCCGTATGCCTGGTATTAATTCATTTTAAAATAACAATAAGAAACTCATTTCACATTTTTAGATAGAAAACAGTTTTTTTTTTTTTTTGAGACAGAGTCTCACTCTTTGGCTGGAGCTAGAGTGCCGTGGCATCAGCCTAGCTCACAGCAACCTCAAACTCCTGAGCTCAAGCGATCCTTCTGCCTCAGCCTCCCGAGTAGCTGGGACTACAGACATGCGCCACCATGCCCGGCTAATTTTTTCTATGTATTTTTAGTTGTCCAGATAATTTCTTTCTATTTTTAGTAGAGACGGGGTCTCGCTCTTGCGCAGGCTGGTCTCGAATTCCTGAAGAAAACAGTTTTAAAACAAGAATTTAGAGAAAAGGGGCATTGTTTTTTGTTTTTTGCACATCTCTTTTAATGTCTATTATAAAATCATATACCATGTGGTCTCTGGAAAGCTCCACTGTGTGCTCCTAAAAGGATCTGAGTATAAAAGACCAATTACATTTGGCATTGTTGTGACAATGGTGTGTCAAACTCCCTGAAAGGGCCTGGGGGTCCCAGATCACACTTTGAAAACCTCTGTGTTAAGTCCTTGATCTTCACTACAACCCTCCAAGGTAAGTACTATTTTCACTCTCATTTGACAGATGAGGAAATTGAGGCACAACCGTTTAAGGAACTTGCCTGAGGCCACACAGTGAAGAGTAGCAGAGCTGGCGTTGAAACCCAGCGGTCTGCCCTCAGGGTCTGTGTGCCCCCTTTCCCCCGCCGTCTGGTTCAGGTAGAAAACCCAGAACAGAGTGCGAGGGAGGAGGCGCTCGGCCAGCGTGAGCACCTTCTGTCATGGAGACGTCCCACACTGTCCTCCCGGGGCCAGCTCGTTTCCCACCCAAGGCACTGACGTGCCCTTAGGAATCCACACGGGGGCCCTGGAAAATCATTCAGATGCTGAACTTTTGTTTAATCACCCGAATGCTCATTCTGGACGTTCCAGGGCTAGAGGGCAGCGCGGAGGAAGGATCCGTCCTAGTGCTAGAAAGGTCTGGAATCTCCTGGCTGCTCGGCAGCTGCCCCGCCTTGGCTCACCCTGCGGTGGGGCAGAGCCCCCACGCATGTGGAGAGCAGAGGGAGAGGACGGAGAATGTCACTTTGGGTCAGATCTCTCCCACTTCTCGTGTGACCAAAAAAGTGGGCGGTTGATCCAAATGACTTGCCCCCGGGGTGCATTCTGAGGCCACGCGAAGCAGAGGCAGACTTGTCACTCTCACACTCTTTTTTTTTTTTTTTAATTCGTAGGCCACTTACTCTTTGCAGCTCAAAATACTACACAGACTTTGCGACGTACCTCCTCCATTTGCCAATTAAAAAGAAAAAAAGGGGGGGAGAGCCAAATTAGAAGGCACAGGAAGAAATGAGATTGTTTTGCAGACACTGGCAACTGGATTCCTTGTTTTATTAGCATAAGTGAATTATTAATTCAGCACAAAAAACATAGATCTTTGTCATATAAAAAATCATCAATACCTCAAGAGACCTTCACAAACCAGGATGATGCTAATGTCTTACTTACATTTGCATAGCTCGGCAGCGTACAAGGCCCTGTCATATCCAGAGGGATCGAACTCTGATAACTACGTGGAATGGAGTTTGTGCCCCGGGTGGAACCAGCTGGAAAGTGCGGGGATTTGACTTCATTACCGCTATGCCCCAAATCTGGATAAACATTCCAGATTCAATCGGAATCGCCTGGGAAAAGAAGTTATTAATATTTAACATTTTTTTATTGCATTCCTAAACTCAATCAAACTTTTTCAGAACTTGCCTTGGAGAATCAAGAGGTCTAGGCCCAGCTTGGGGGAATAATCCTATCAGAATCTTCTGTGAGCTTTGTTCTTTCCCTACCCGCTCATACCTGTCTACCCCCAGGCTGCCTTGCCTGCTGGTGGTGGCATCAGGAAGGTCTCCAGAGTGTTCTTGCCTGGTGATCTGCTAGATTTCTCAGCTTTCTGACAGTTTACAAGGTCGAGGGCGGGGGAGGGTGTTACCAGGTGAGCCTTTTGTCTGTATGCTGTCCTTGGTCTCTTTGCTAAATCTGTCATTTCCTCCTGGACAAAGGACTTGTGGTGTGGCTGTGCTTTCTCGAAGTAGAACCCTCCTCCCGCTTGCCTTTAGACACGCTCTAGGTGATCGCAACGAGCCCTTTGGTGAAAGCAGAGACGCAAGCGTGTCCACCAGGGAAAGGTCGGGAGTGTCCGTCTGTCGTTCCCTCGAGGGGCTGTCTATCTCACTTGCCACTCAGCTGCCCAGAAACTCTGAGAAAATTCTTTAAAAGAAGCCACAAGAAGGAAACAAAAAGGAGAATGAAGCCAAGTTTGGTTATAAAGTCTCTTATTTTTTTCCCACTAAATGTTCTTGTCAGAACCAGCGGCTGGGAACGTGGTGGCTACGCCCGGGAGGGCTCCGCTTGCTATTTGGCCTCAGAGGCGTCCAGTTTGTGAAAGATTCACGGGTGTCATAAATTTGATTTCCTCAAGGAGCCAAAAGTTTATGGACAAAATAGGCCAAAAGACAAAGATTTGGGAAGTGTCTTTCTGTCTGGGAGGCCCAATGACCCCACCCTTACAGAGCCGACGTGTTTAGGAAACAGCAAATCCTCCTCATCCTGTGCAATTTTAGGAAGATCAGAAAGGTTATACTGAGGAGGATTTAGTAGCCGAAGTTGATAGAAAAAGAAAATAAATGAATAAAAGAAAATAATCACTGTTCTCTGAGTACAGCATGAAAAATATCCACATAACCCTGATTTCATAACAGTTCAGACCAGATGAACAGAGCTTCACACCCAGCCCCCCACACCGACTCCTCTGATGTCTAATAAATTATTGTGGAAATGGCATTAGCGGAGTTCCTGGAGGCAGAGTGGCTGTGACGATGTCCCCAGCGCCCAGTCACACAGCTGCCGGGAGGGAGAGTTGGGGTGACAGGCCCAGGCTCTAGCGTCAGGCAGGACTGGAGCCAAATCTATATTTCTGCATGCATCAGTTACATGATTTGGGGAAAAATACTTCCCATCCTCGGCCTTCAGTTTTTGAATCTGTAAAATGGGGGGCATTGTTGTACCTGCTTCACAGAGTTAAATGCTCACCAAGTTCTAGATGCTAAGAGGCACCGCAGAGCCCAACACACCAAGGTGCTCACTACCTGTGAGCTCTTTGCTCTGTTTTTATGGAGCAAGCTGCAAGGTTCCATTGGACAATGGCCAAGGAGCCCCTGGGTCAAGGGGGAAGATACAGAACCGGTGAGGTCTAACCGCAGCGAGTTTATTGCACATGTTCCTTTTCCAGTAATACGTCTACTTCTAGACATTAGTCCTACAGAAACGAGTGCACCCAGATATTTTTAGGAGAATGAGGCAGTGTTTGTAATAGTGACAGAGTGGAAACAACCTAATTGTCCACCCAAAGGTCAATGTTAAATAAACCATAGTACATGCATTTAGTGGGATATTCTGCCGTGTTCAAAAGAGTGAGTAGATTCACAAGTATGGTAGGGAAGGGTGACTGAGTCCTAAAAGAAAAATATAGAACAGTATTTATCAGATGTCTGCATTTTTGTAGAAATAAGGAAGAAGCAATAGTGTGTTCAAGTTGAGCATAGAAGAAAACAGTGAGAAGAATGTTTATCAAACAGCTGACAGTGATCTTTCAGGGGAAAATGATCACGAGAAACATGGTCATATAATTGGCCAAGGTGGGACCCTTTTGAGAATGAACCAGACAGGATACTTTTCGAACCCATACAACAGGTGTTGAGCCGGAACCATGCAAGTGAGCTAGGACACATCCCGGGGACTTACCGTTTTGTTGCAGAGCACTCAGGACTCTGCTTGTGACAAATTCAAGTCAAAGCTCCTTTCCCCGAGTCCATCGTTCCCTGGGACTGTGATTAAGCCAGGGCTGGACTGGGGCAGATGAAAGCCAGTCTCAGGGACAGAGTGTTGACCACACTACTCCTGGAGGAAAAGAGACTGGATGTGGGGAAGGCAGATGCGACAGGCGCCACACGGTCCCTGCGGACTTGGGCAGCCCTGAGAGTTTATAAGGCTGAATGTTTTGGGAGAAATCTTGTTGGCAGGTGCAATACCAGGACAAAGGGTACCTTTTGAGAGATCCCTGTGAGTAATGCTTGAGGCATCCCCCCACCCCCTTCGGAAAAGCAACAGCGCTAGTGAGGAGAAGAGAAGACACATTACTGGAATGCGCTCGAACACGATCTGGTCAGCATCTTGAAAGGGTGTGTGTTTTCTTCCTTGCACCAGGCAAGGGGATTGTGTTTGAAGAGCCAGCAATGGGAATGTGTGAGAATGTGGTGTTCTGCATGGAAAGTTTGCTTTCCCTGATTGGAAGCAGCTGTGGGCCTTTGGCTTTTTAGAGGAGTAGAAAATTTGGTGTCTTTGTGGTGTTAGAGGTTACTCCAGACGATTTCCTGCCACCCGGGCCCCACTGAATTGGAATCATTTTTCAACCCACCCAGACATCCGAGACTTACAGGAGTTCTGAGGAGGTCTCTGCTCATCCCTCTAAATCAATCTCGAGATGTTTTTTCCCCGGAAGTGCCTGAACGATTCAATTATTGTGCGAGACTTGCAGCATGAAGACCTCGCAGACTCATTCTCTCTCTTCCCCTCAGAGCAAGTCAGGTCACTCATGCTTCCCAGCAGAGAAATTATCCCTTTGAGATCTTTCATGATCTAATTCTCAGGAGCCTTGGTGTAAACAGGGGCCTTCGAACAGTGATGTGTCTGTGTGTCTGAGAAATTGCTAGAATGATAATTGGGTTAGGAGACAATGATTTGGGATGCCTCTGGGCAGATCCTTCACCCTTCAAGTTGGGAAAACAGTAGCACCAACCTTAGAAGGTAATGTTTTTCAGCAAGTGTTTTTACTTAAATATTTTTTTTAATTTTAAAATAATGTCAGATAGAAAAATTGCAAAGATTGTGCACAGAGTTCCCATAAACCTTGTACCCAGTTTCCAATGTCATTAGCATCTTGCATTTCTGCAGTGAATTTGTCACAACTGCAGGGCTGACACTGGTACATTGCTATGCACTAAACGCCACAGCTTATTCCAATTTTGCTGGTTTTCTCTGGACTTCCCTTTTCTGGCCCAGGGTTCCCATCCACGACACCACAGTGCACTCAGTTGTCACATCTCCTTAGGCTTCTCTGATCTGTGACAATTTCTCATACTTTCCTTGGTTTTGATGACCTTGACAGTTTTGAAGGGTATAGTCAGATATTTGGAAGAATGCCCTTCCATGTGGGTTTGTCTGATGTTTTCCTCATATTGGACTGGGGTCATGGGCTTTGGAGAGGAAGACAGCAGAGGGGAAGTGACCTTCTGATGGCGGCGGCCTATCAAAGCTCACCGTGCTGTCAGTGATGAGATTGGCCTTGGTCACATAGGGTTACTTTGAGGGTCTGGACCTGGGCACCATGACAAAGACCTAGCCCTCAAGAAGCTCACCGTCTTAGAGTATTGAAAGGCTCAAAAGGCACAAAACACCACTGTGGAAGTTTCACTGCCTCTGAGTGGCCGGCTATGCAGAATGAGGCAAAATCGCCTTCATCTTTTATAAGAAACAGGTGAATTTTAAATGACCGGCTCCCACCCGAAAAGCAACCTGTGTTCACTTGTCCCTGCTGAAATCTCTTAGGAAACAGCTCAGCAACTTGTTTCAGTTCAGCAAACCCTTATGGTTTTAAAAGATGCATCTAAAAAGTTCCTGGTATTTGTTTTCCTGGGTTCTTTCGTTCCAGGCAACATCCACTTGAATGCAAATGAGTTTTTAATTTTTTGGCTGAGGAAGAAGCAGTCATGTGTGTGTGTGCCGATCTGCCTTGTGCTCTTTGCAATTATTGGAACATTTTTAGTCACAACCTTCTAACTGGTAAAGAGCCCACGGCATATTTAGGATCACAGCTGAAAAACAGATACGGGGGAAAACCAATTATTTTTTATTTTTCAGGAAAGAGGAAGATGCTAGCTTAGCACTACGCTCAGCTCAATCTCTTAGGACTTCTAGAAGCTCCAAAGCTTAGCAGACACCCTCTCAGCATGTGCTGACCAGCAGAGCTACAAGTGGCACCATATTGCATAGTGTATGTGTTAAAGCTCTGGGAGTTTTAAATTTATGCCATGTATAAATTGTATTTATTGCAGCCACTATTTTCCAAAGAAAAGTTGAAACCCCAGAGGAATATCAACCAATCCTAGAGCAAATCCACAAGACAATAGAAAATTCAAGGGCTCCAGGCTCTTTTGTCTTCCTCCTCCATTGATGAGAAACACAAGTTCTGCGGGTTAAGGTGGATGCCCCAGACGGATAAAACACTAACATGATGCACACCTGAGTTTCTGTCTTCAGACACGTTGGCCCATCTGAGCAGCATTCACCTGAGGGCCCAGGTATACTCAACTCATTCAAGGTTCCTGCCATGCATATTAGTTATAATACTAGAGCCAATGGATTCCCTGTTCTGTCTGAGCTTAACTGAGTGGAGTTTTGTCTCTTGTCATCTAAAGATTCTCCTGCAATTATTATACACAGACCCACTGTGCAAAGGGTTGGTGTCTAACCCCTTTGGAAAAGCAAGGGGTTGCTCGGTAAGGGTTTGGTGTCTGACTGACTGGATGCTTTAAAATGTGCAGTCCGGTGGGCCAAGGTTTCCTAACCTCAACACTTTGACATTAGGACCGGACTTTTCTTTGGAGGGGCTGTCGTGTGCATGGCAGAAGGGTCAGCAGCATCCCTGGACTCTACTCGTTAGATTCCAGCAGCCAGCGGCACCCTCTCCACACCGGTTGTGGCGATCAAAAATGTATCCAGACATTGCCATGCATCCCCTGGGGGGGCAAATCTCCCTTGTTTGAGAACCATTGATGTAAACAAACCTACAATATGTCATTTTGAATAATTTAATGAACATCTTCTATAAAAAGGACTATATGGATTGGATAGGAATACCAAAAACTAAAATAAAGTGAGATGAAATGAAATGAAATGGATGTCAAGATTTTTCTCCTTGAGTTGCTAATGATTTAGAAAGGATTTGCCATGTTCAAATGGAGATGCTGAAGCTGGTCCAAGCCATTTACATCCCAGGAGCTTCTGGGAGATGAATTGCTTTCATTCACCCAAGGCTGCCAGGCCCCGTCCACCTGCTGGTCTCTTTGGAGTCATTTAATTTCCTCCTGAACACTTCCCATCTTGCTCAAATTTGCACCCTGTCGCTCTGTCTTTCTCTCTCTTAATAATAAAGGAGTTTGAAGTAGGTAGAAGTTTGCTTGTCACCCTAATCGCACTTATTTATTTAGAACATTAAACTCCTCTTGAGATGACAAATCTGCTTTCTGCCAAAGTTATGAAGCTGACTGTTTATAATGGACCCTGTAATTAATTGGATTCTGTCACTAGAATGCATGCTTTCTTGTTCTTCCCTTTGCAAGTGCGAAAATCTCAGAAATGGCCTCGCAAGGTGGAAGCTTCCAGGCACGTCAGCTGGAGGGGACCAGACCTTTTAGGCCAAACCTTTAGCACCTTAGTTTTTCAATTCGCTTTTGATGATGGGCATGGTTCCCTAAATACACAACCATCTCCTCTGTTGAATCTGAACAGCTTTGAACATTCATTATACTGCAGAATTGGTCTCGGCTTATTTCAGAATTATTGTTTCTCAAAGCTTATTTAGACAACCTCTGGCCTCCTTTTTGGTTTATGTAAGTATTTTCTCATGAGACCCACGCCTTGCTTCCGCCAGTGTCTAAGGCTGCCGCTAACCATGAAATCTTATTCGTAACTCTATTGTGAGACAGAACAAAGATGCCTGGTCTGCACAACCTCGCCAGAGGTAAAAAGCCACTCTACCTTTACCCAACCTTTCCCACAGGGCTTCTCTGTTTCCCAGAACAAGTGTCAGTGTCGTTGACTCTGTTGTGAAAATGCACCCTATGGCAAAAAACAAATCTGAAATCTTATAGCCGACTGCCGATTGTTCTCAGTTTTGCCTTCAATTTCATTAACCCTGCTTTGCCCTGAATTTTCTTTTTAGTCCCCTGAGACAAGTTGCTAATCATCTCAGCCACCTCCTTCCTACCCCCAAATGCGCAAACTTTGGGTAAAGGAGAGGGAACGCAGTGTTCGGGAGATAATGTCAGAAAATAAGAGATGATCATATAGTCCTCAGTGCCACAAAAAAAGACTGATTTTAAATTAATTTTATTGGCCAATGCAGGAAAACAAACAACAACAAAAACCCCAGCAAGACCAATTGCTCAATATGCCAGCTTTTTTTTTTTTTTTTTGAGACAGAGTCTCACTGTGTTGCCCGGGCTAGAGTGCCGTGGCGTCAGCCTAGCTCACAGCAACCTCAAACTCCTGGGCTCAAGTGATCCTCCTGCCTCAGCCTCCCGAGTAGGACTACAGGCATGTGCCACCATGCCCGGCTAATTTTTTCTATATATTTTTAGTTGTCCAGCAAATTTCTTTCTATTTTTAGTAGAGACGGGGTCTCGCTCTTGCTGGTCTTGAACTTCTGACCTTGAGTGATCCACCTGCCTCGGCCTCCCAGAGTGCTAGGATTACAGGCGTGAGCCACTGCGTCCGGCCAATATGCCAGCTTTTTAAACTGAGGGGATCAAATCAATGGTTGATCCGAGGTCCCGCCTGGATGAACCCTTGTAAACATATATTTAAAAACAGATTTTTCAAAGAAATCTAAGGGACTGATACAGAATGAATATTTAAGTTAAACAAGAACAGTGCAAATAGAAAATAATCTCATTCCCTGTCACTGACAACTCTGCAACAATTTACCATTTAATGTATCTGCACATCAAAAGGATCCCTTAATTTGAAATATTTTCCAAAAAGTCATTAAATAATGTATTTCTTCCAATCAAAACTCAAGCTGGAATATACATACCTGTTGGTATTTAAAATTAAAATTCCCCTCGAGAGAGAGGAACGGGTCAAGGAGAGCTTGGTTCTGTTCAAAGGCCAGATAAGTTTGAAAACCATAATTCAGGTGACCCAAAGGGAAGGAGATGAAACCTGTTGGAGGAATCTCAATCTCACATTGACACAGACATTTTTCTTCTTCTGAAGAGGAGAAATGGAATGGTGGTATCTTCTTGCCTCAGTGCAGAGGCCATCCCGCAAGGAAAACAGCCTCCACGAATTCGTTGAACCAACAGGACCCATGTGTGTGGCATTCTGCCCAGAGAAAAAGAGTTTATAACAAAATGACGAACATCTGATGGTCGGGCCACAGCCCCATCGCACAGGCCGGGCTTCCCATTCTTGGGGAGGGGGTGCAAGCCAGCCCGCACTGGAGTTAAACGCAAAAGGGATGCCACGTTGGGGGTTGCGGCCTCCCATTTCATAACCACAAGGCCTTTATTCCCTTTCTTTTCTCCTATTTTTTCTAAGAGATTTGGAACATCTCTCTCACTCGAAACTTTCATTATCTTTAAAACTCCTACCTCCACGCCTGCCCTAAAACTGTAGCTGACCCCAGCCGGTCACTCAAACGGCGTTTGCTGGTCACATTCCAAGTGCCTGGCTCTGTGCTGGGCACCCACGGCAAAATGAACAAGGATCGAATTTCAGGGGGTCCTACCCAGGGTCACACGCTTGGCCCCACCTCCCCTTTCAAGAGTCGCTGGGAGAAAGACTTTGAGCGGGGTCACTGCAGACCAGTTACGCTCGGTAGGGGAGCGCAGAGAAGGAAGAGATGATTTGCCTTAATTACTTTTTCAAAGACTGAGGATTTCCCCTGATGCCTTCCTGGCTTTGGACTAAAGTATTCTGAAAAACCAGCTCACTTGGCCATTACCGCCACTGGTAATGTTTTTGTGGAAAAAGGGAAAGCTTTTGTTTGCCCTTTTTAAAAATTGTGTTTTTTAAAATTGTGTTTACAATATACATAACAAAATTTACTATTTTAATCATTTTTAATTGTACAGTTGTGCGGCATTAAGTAAATTCACACTGTGATACAGTCTTGCATTACTTAATGATGGGAATACATTCTGAGAAATTCGCCCTTAGGGGATTTTGTTGCACGGATATCACAGAGTGCAGGCACACAAACCTAGATGGTGTAGCCTGCTGTATACGCCTAGGATCCTTGGAACAGCCTGCTGCTCCCGGGCTTCAAACCGGTACAGCATCTTCCTCTACTGAATACCGTAGGCAACTGTAACACAGTTGGGGGACCACATGCGCAGTCTGTCATTGACCAGAGTGTCATTATGCAGCACGTGACTACAGCCACAGCCACCACTCCGCTCCAGAACTTTTCATCTTCCCAAACTGAAGCTCTGTACCCATTTCCCACTAATTTCCCATCCCTCTTCCCCCTTAGTCCCTGGCAACCACCATTCTACTTTCTGTCTCCATAAATATGATTCTTCTGTGATTTCACTCCAGTGGATTCATACAGTGTTTGTCCTTTTGTGACTGGCTTATTTCCTTCAGTGTAATGTCTTCAAGTTTTATTCATTTTGTAGCATCTATCAGAATTTCTTTGCCTTTTAAGGCTGTGTGTAGGTTTTGGGTGTATGCACCATATTTTGTTTATCCATTCATCCATCAGTGGATGTTTGGATTGCTGCTAAGTTTTGGCTATCATGAATGATGCTACTATAAACATGGGTGTACAAATATCTGTTCCTATTCCTGCTTTTGTTTTTTTTGGTGTCTATAACTAGGAACGGAATTGCTGGATCATAGGTGGTTCTAGTCTCAGTTTTCTGAGGAACTGCCACACTTTTCCGCAGCAGCCACAGCATTTTACATTTCTACCAGCTGTGCTCACGGGCTCTAATTTCTCCCCATCCTCATCGATACTTGTTATTTTCAGGTTTGTTTTTATAGTAGCCATTCTAATGGGTGTGAAGTGGTATTTCATTGTGGTTTTGATTTGTATTTCCTTAATAATCAGTGATGTTGAGCATCTTTCCATGTACTTATTGGCCATTGGTATATCTTTTTTGGAGAAAAGTCTATTCAAATCCTTTGCCATTTTTAAATTGGGTTTGTTTTATTGTTGAGTTTTAGGAGCTCTTTACATATGCTGGATATAAATCCTTTATCAGATAAGTGATTTGCAAATACTGTCTTCCATTCTATGGGTTGCCTTTTTTCACTCTGTCAATAGTGTCCTTTAATGCACAAGTTTTAAATTTTGATGAAGTCCAATTTGTCTACTGGACTTTATTTGTCTATTTGGCTTTTGTTGCCTGTGCCTTGGTGTCATATTCAAGAAATCATTGCCATGAAGCTTTCCCCATGTTTTCTTCTAAGAGTTTCCTACTTTTAGCTCTTATGTTTAGGTCTTTGATCTATTTGGTATTAATTCCTGTATATGGTGTTAGTAAGGGGCCAACTTCATTCACTTGCATGTGGATATCCTGTTTTCCCAGAACTATCTGTTGAAAAGATTGTCCTTTCCCCATTGAATAGTCTTGGTACCTTTGTTGAAAATCTTTCACACATACATGCGAAGGTTTACTTTTCGGCGTGTCGTCAGGAACTTTTCCTGTATTTGTTATGCATTCTTTGAATTTGTCGTGTTCTCATGGTATCTGTGCTCTCTGTGCCTGTCTAGCTGTTCCACTAGATGACGACATTTTTGAAAATGGTGCCCAGATTTTTTCATTACTTTGCATCTTGGTGTTACCACGAGGTTTTCTTTTTTTATTCACTGGGTTAATCTGATTAATGTAGTCAGGCGGCCCATATTGACCCCGATGACCTGGTGAGGGGGTTTACATCAATCCCTGTTTGAAATCTGTCCGTCCTGGGCATGTCATGGGCATATTATGAGTTTGCTCATGATTTTGCACTACCAGCCTCTTCACTTCTTAGTAAGTGTTGGGAACATGGGCATGGCCCCCGGTGTCTGTGTCCCCTTGCCCATGGTGAGCAGTGGCCCAGTGGGGCTGGATCAGCTTGGATTCTCTTCCTCAGTTCCCTTTTCTGAATTTTCTTTCTCTTTCCAGCTCTGAACTTTGGATCACCTCAGGTTTCCACGTCAGATGTCTTCTCCATCCACATTTATTTCCAGGGAAGGCTTATCCTGAAGCTTTCAATGAACCCATCTGCTGAGAACGCCTCCGTTCAAATATCCAGAGCCAGCCTCTCCCTTGTAAGACTGTGGTGAAGTCACTGAGCCTTTCTCAGCCTCAGTTTCCTCATCTGTAAAATAGGGACAGAATGCCCTCTCTTGCTGTGGTGCGTACCATGGGTCAATGCTGGGCACCTAGGAGATGGTGAACATTATTCCAGTTTCTCTTATTAAGGCTCAGCTGTAGGAAGCCCCTCAAGACCACTAACATTATCAGACATTCCTTAATAAAGGACTTTTGGAAAAAGATCAAAGCAAGAGTTAAACATGGTAGGTCCCAGCACCTCCTGGCTATTCTTGGAACCTGCACACAGGCAGACAGGTCAAAGCTGCCCCCAGTGCCCTTGAGGCATCAAGTGTGTACCATTCGTACTTTTCATATTGATGTATTTTTCCAAAGGGATTTCATTTGTCACTTCCCTTTGTCTTCCCCAATTGAAAGCAGCAATGTCGGCAAATAGCAGATGATTTCAAACTGTAAATCACAGCGGTGCTGAGACGCATGGCTTGGTGAAAATGAGCGGGTTACATGACCATGCCCGGGGCCCGTTCGGTGGGCTGGAGAGGCCCAGCCAAGAATGGCACTCGCTGGAGAGCGGGGCGGGGGCCGGGGCCAGGCAGTAGTGGGAGGCCCTCTCGGAAGGCTGGGCTGTGGACTTGGCCTCCAAGAATAACTGTTTTTCTCTTGTCACCCTCAAAACTCTTCCATGGGAAATGTGCTTTGAGTTTGAAGTAGAGACAAAGGTCCGAATGAAAGAGCGAAGCTGGCTGGGCGCCAGGGAGAGGCTCTGGGGACGTGTCCTTCTCGTCTGGCAGGCAGGGGCGGCCCAGCCTCCAACTTCAGGGACCAAGAGGGTGCGGAGGATTCACTTCACTCACACAGAGCTGTGGGCATCTCCAAACACTTCCGCATCCATTTCCTCTTGGCAGACCCTAGAAGGCAGTTTGATTCCTTTCCGTCACCCTCGTGCTGCCTCCCAACTTCGATTCATTGCAAAATCTAGCTGGCTCTGCCCTCAGAATACTTTCTGAATCTGACCTGATCACGATTCTTTACTTTTACCATCGCTACCCCAGATTGAGCCACCACCGTCTCTTCTGTGGCCTATACAAACATCCCAGCTGGTTTCCCGCCTCTGTCCTTGATAAACACAGTTCGTTTTCTGCATTCAGGGAGAGGGCCCAGAGAGCAGAGCCAAGAGCCACAGGGGCGGGGCCTGGGCCCAGACAGTGGACAAACACCGCAGAGGTTTGCTCTCAGGCCGTGTAGCCTCTTGAGATTTGTCCTGCTGGCTTTCTAATTTGCTTGGGGTCAGTGACCCCTTTATTATTACAATTTCTCCCTTTTGGATTGGGGGCGTCTATCTTATCCTACTATTGTATTTTGAAAGCCGATAACATGTTTTCTAGGTCCACAGATGGAAGGAATTTTGCCCCAGGATGGGTTATACCCAATATTTCACCCGTATTTGGTCTAGATGATGCCATCTGGGACTTTCGAGGTGATGACATGGAGACGAGAGTTTGGACATAGAGGTGATGCTGTAATGAGACTTTGGGGGATGCGAGGTGGGGTGAATGTGTTTTGCACATGGGATGAACATGAATTTGGGGGAGCTAGAGGGCAGACTATAGTGGATTGAATGGGGATCCAAAAGATACATCCACCTGGAACCTGTGAATGTGGCCTTATTTGGAAAATGGATCTTTGTGGATGTAATTAAGTGATGAGATAATTCTCCATTAGAGTGAGGCCTAAATCCAGCAACAAATGTTCTTGTAAGAGAAGAGAAAGGAAAGGGCAGGGAGGAACCTGGAGCCACAAGCAGCTGGAAGACAGGCCGGCAGGGCTTCTCCCCTGGAATGCTGGAGCGAGCACAGTCCTTCCGACACCTTGCTTGCAGATTTCTAACTGTGAGAGACTAAACTTCTGTTTTAAATCACCAATTCTATGGGAATTTTTTATGGCAGCCACAGAAAACTAATACACTAGCCTTCAGCTTCTCTGCCCTTCCGTTTGTCCCATGATCCCCCCCCCACCGCCAGGGGCTTTGCACTTGCTGTTCTCTTTGCCTGGAACATCTTTCCCCCAAGGATATAAACGCCTCCCTTCTTTGGAATCCCTTCAAGCATCAGTTCCATAGAGAGGCCTGTGCTGACCACCCTTTGGACATGGCCTCCCTAGTTGCTTTGTGTCACCTGCCCTGTTCAGCTCCCTCACCAAACCTTTCTCTGTCTGTAAATTTGTTCTACCATGTCGCTTGCCTGTTTATTGCCTGTCTTCCCCTACCAGAACTGTAAGCATCTCAAGGGCTAGGATCTTGTTCCCTGGTGTCAAAACCAGTAGCTGGCTCACAGAGAGTCTTTAGTAAATTTGCCAACCGATTGCATGATGGGCAGGGGAGGCCTCTGTCCCCACAGAGCTCATCTTCTCTTGACGTGTGTGCAGAGGAAGATTTGGGCTCAAGACCATCAGGAAGACCATGACAGAGCCCACAGTGTGCCCCAAGGGCCCTTGGGGGCTGGAAGGGCCTCTGTCCCTGCACTGAGCTCTGTTCTTTCCTCTTTTGGCCATGGACTCTTTTCTAGAGGCCCAGGGTCCCATTCTATAGTCACCCACCACTGCCCTGCACTCTGACTGTAGGGGCCAGCGAGGTCATGCATGTGTCATTTGCTCCTCATCCCCTCCTGGCCTCAGTCTTTTAGTTCTTCTTCCCTTGCTTCTCAGGGTCCCTCAGGGTCCAGTTCACCTTGATCAGCTTAACAAGTTCATGGCAATCAAGGGCCATTCTTTCCAAGTCCGTGTAGCTCTATGATGGATGCATCATTTTGTTGAACACTCGTATGAGTGAATGAATAAGCCAACAGGCCCACCAGAACCAGACCAGCAAATACCACAGCTATTTACAAAGGATGTGTTCATGCTTTTAAATTGTCCAAAGTTGTGACTCACCTACCTTCTGTGTCCTGTAGAAACCCCAGTCTAGCTGGGAGGCTGAGGAGCCCTCCATAGATACCTGCAGCATCTCGGCTGTCCCCATTAGCTCCCAGGGCTTATTGCTGCCCTACAGGTGGTCTTCCCTGCTTCTGAACGAATGGGTCTGGGAGCAATGGAGGGGAAGGGCGGCTGGAGAAATGCTCATAAGGTCAGGTGGCACTGCCATAGGACCTAATGATCCCACCTTCATGTCCCTGGCCTCTGTTCCCAAGATGGTGCCCGTGTTGAGTCAACTCCACATGGAGCAGATACACAGGTCCCCAATGCCAGGGGCATTCTGCTTTCTCATCTAGAGTAGCGGCTGGGTTCACTTCCATTTAAGATAAACTTGATGTTAGAGCACCTCTTGGAACCTGCCACTGCTAGTTCACAAGTTTGCAGATGTCAGCTCAGTTCAGCAAACACATTTGAGGAGCTTCAGTTGGATGCCAACACCTGCCAGGTACTGCAAGATGCTGGGGTCCCAAGGGTGGTGACAGCATGTACTTTGCATCAGGGCAGCTCCTTGGCAAGGGCAAGGGTCACCACAGAGGAGGGGGTGTGAGAAAGTGATGAAATGCCTGGATTTGGCACCAGACGGACCTAAATTCTGGCCCTAGTACCCCCGTTTCTTTAGGGTTATGACCTAAGTCCAGTTAGTTAATCTCTCCGTGACTCAGTTCCTCTGATGGTGAAACAGTATTACAAGAGCACTGACCTCATGTTTGACATGAAGATGAGATGAGATGGGGAATGGACGAGCTTAGGGTGTACCCTACACATAGCCGAGTCCCAGTAAGTGGTAGCTTTTAATCATAATACTGGGTTATGGTTCACATATAACTTCGTAGAAAACCGCCCCCTGTTTTTCATGTCTGGCCATGTGGAAGTTAAATGGCATCTTTCCCGTGTTTGCATCACACCCAGGCTCCCTGCAGTGGAAAACTGCTCCCAAGCTGTGCTTTGGGAGCCGAAGGAGAATTGCTGGCTGTGAAATGGACTGTCTTCCAGAGCTGCCTGTCGGCTGTCTCTTGGTCTCCTTGCAGCAGACAAGATCCACGAAAGTTTTTAACTTTATAGATAATTCCTACACTTTGCAAAAGGAGGGGTTTTTTGCAAACTAGGGTTGCTTTAGCATTAACCTCTGGTAGTGCCTGGTTTGTGTTGCTCTGCTTTGCTGGGTGACAGGCACAGGGGGGCGGTGGCAACACCCAGGCAGCCCTTTGGAACGTGGCCACACCCTCACCTATGATCAACCAGGGCCTGGTGGAGGTGGCCTTGGCCCAGAGAGGAGTGTGCTGGCTGGAAGTCCCAGGACCCAGCTTGAGCCCTGCCTGGGAAGCAGCCCCACCCTCTGGCTGCCGGGTGCTTAGAGTCACCCTCCCATTGGCTCCCAGACCTGCTCATTTGCATGCCAGAAAGCTCCTTCTTCCCTGTTCTCTCCATCCCTCTGCTCTCAGCACGAGGAACCTTTCTGGGGGTTCTCCAGACAGGGCTGAGTTGCCCTGTTCTGACACCTTGGATGTATCCTGGTCACATTGGTCATTTTACTCCCCACTAAAGTAAAAACTCCTGGAGTGCAGGGACAGGAACTCTTAATCATTTTCTGGGTAAATAAACAATGAATGAAGCCAGGGCTGGCCACACTCCTAGCCAGGTGGGGGCTGTGGGTCTCCAAAGGCTATCGTCACCATCATTGTCATTGTGGTAAATAACAATGGCTGGTATTTGTGGAGTTATTTTGCTGTGCATATTATTGCACCTGTGCATCTCACTTTAGATCCTCCCAACAACTCTACCAGCTAGGTAGGTGTTATTATTGTGACCATTTTTCCAAGGAGGAAACTGGGACTTGGAGAACTAAGCTGTGCGCTCGCAGCCAATGCTTTGAATGCATCCGAACCCAGCTGTGACGCTGAGGCCCTTGCCCACAGCTGCCCTGCAGGCATGCTCGAGTGAGGTGTGTGAGATAACTTTACATGGTGCACGGACATGACATTGACACGAAACCACGCGGTGATAAGGCTGCTTGCTCCTGTTCCAATCCCGATTGCCTCCGGGATGGGCTCTCTGTGATGACAGTGTGTCCTTAACACCTTCCAAACATGTAAAGAGAGGGCCAGCGGAGAGCTGAGGGTATTTGGCACACAGCAATATCTGATTAGATGGTTGATGATGGCGTTTTGTGCTTTTATTATATTTAACTTTATAATTACTTTCTAATTACAGCACATGAGACTGGTTTCCATTTAGGTAACTGACATCGTCTTACTAGAGGAAAAATTAGAGGAAAAAAATGTTATCACGTAAAAGAAAAATATTAAGTGGATAATGGGAGAGGGAAGACCCAGCTATGGCAAAAAATCACGGTGGTAGAATGAATGTGAGAGAGAAGGGGAAGGATCCAGGGTGTGAGGAAGGCTGCCATGGCTGGCACTGCCCCGTGAGTGTCCACTGCCCTGGCAGCCGGGAGACTCCACTTCAGCTCTGATTGCCTCTGTCTTGCAATGCTCTCTAACAATTCCCTGCCTTCCTTTATCTCCCTGGCAAATCACAGGCTTTTAAAGTGCAGAGAGTATGTCACACTTCTGCATGCCCCTGGGCACCAAGCGTGGGGTTCTCAGTTGCTGGTGATGGATGAGTTCATCTCTTGTGGGCTTAGCTGCTGTCACATGCCTGACTTTAGCATTTGGCGCGAATTAATCATTTATTCATGCTGTTGAGGAAAAGGCAGACGTGGGTTTAGGATTTTCTTTTCACGAGCATCACAGGCAGCTCATTCTTTCTCATGGCTCCTCCTTCACCTGAGGCTCCCGTGGGGAGAGATGGCTTCTCTGTCCTGGAAGCTCCAGCCAGTGTTGCTGCTGTGTCCCTGGCTCTGGCCAAGCCCTGTCAAGAGATGAGGCTGCTGGCTGGGCGTTGCAGTCAAAAAGATCCGGACTAAAAGCCTGGTTCCCATCCCCTCCTTGCGCCTTCCCAGCTGTGTGGCTTGGGCAGGACACTTCCCCTTCCGAGTCTCGTGAAATGGGGACCATGGCAGTGCCCATGTGGGAGACCTGTGGTGACAGCGGAATGAGAGGACATGGGAAGGGTGCTGTGTGTGTCTGCAGAGCATCTGCTCAGTGTCGGGCCCTGCTCTAGGCACCGGCCGCAGTGGTGAGCAGGGACAGGTGACCTGTGGCTCCCAGTGATGGTGTGGGGCTGGGAGGTCCTCACCAGATCACAGACATTCTGAGGAATGCTGTAAGGAGAAGTCCTAGGTCTTCCCAGGAGCATCCAAAACAGGGCACTCAACCCAGCTGAGCCGTGAGAAGAATTTCCCCAAGAAACTGCCCATGATCCGTGATCTGCAGGGAGAGTAGATGCAGCAGGGAGTCGCTGACAGACTGACCTTGTCGTTCTTCCCTACACACGCCAAATCCATCCCTGCCTGTCTGGAATGTCTGTGTGGCCTTCTCCCTCACCTCCTTGGGTTTCTGCTGAATGGCTTTCCTCTTCACTCCATTCACTCCCCTTGCCTCTCTTCACCCTTTTCCTGACAGCACGCGTGCAGATCCGACAGCGTAGTGACGACACCTTCGCGTGGCCCGCTGTCTCTCCCCTCAGTCGCGCGTGGGCGTCCCCGAGGCATCATCTTGCTTCCAGCTGGAATCTCAGCACCTAGAGCAGTGTCTGACTCCCAGCAGGGGCTTAATAAGTAGTTGAATGAATAAAGGAGCAAACACGGAACACTTTTAAATATATTTTCACGGTGATACCAGTTGACACCTCTGTAAACTAAGAGTTTAATCCTAAGGTTAAAAAAAAATCCAAACTATTTCCATTTCCTCCCCAATCCATCACCATGTTCCGGCGGGAGATTTTTCTCTGCCTCAGAGCTCTACATCTCTGAGAAGATATCGAGTCACATCCTGACCTCTGTGGACTTCTGAACTTGAGTTATGACTTCCAGACTCAATTGCCTTACTTTTTGGTTTCACCTGTGTCTTGCGGAGGCAGCTCTGAGCTCATTAAAAACACGACTGTGAAGTTTCTTTCGGAAGGAGATGCTCTGTACCTTAACCTGAGAAGTCCTGTGAGGTCCGTACGCTAAGCTCTGGAAGTCGCAGGATCCAGCCGCCACTTAGAGTTCGGTCCTGCTCCCACCCCGACCGTCTCGTCCTTTTCGGCCTGTTGGCCCTTACTGTCCTGCCAGCATTCACTTCCTCGCTTCTCTTCCAAACTCGAACTGTTCCCAAGTGTGAGAGAGGAGGGAAAGTGGGCGGCACATTAGCAATGGAGGCAAGTTCAATATCTTCTTTCTCTGACCCTGGAAACAGAAGTTTAAACAGTTTCATGTAAGGACATAAAACTAGCTATGTGGGGGGAACCCCACAAACCGCAATAACGACGAGGCACCTGCACTCTGCAAATCCCTCCATTTTTAACAACTGCTTCCAATTTCAATATTGGCAAGTTAGGCTTGCAGCCCAATTTCATGTTCAACTCAGGCAATGTGCACAAATGGGTTTCTCAGGATCATGACCTCTTTGTAGGCATGTTGCAGGACCTCATTTTTGCAAATGGCCCCAGTTCTTCACATCTCACTTACCACGCCCCTTGCCACGTGACTTTGGTGTACCCTCTTGAGGCACAAAGAGTTCAGCTGTGGGACTTGCTTGCTTTGGCCACTGGGATGTTCACAGACATGGCGCCAACAGAGGGCTTTCTGTCTCTGGAGCCCCTTCTACTCCCATGGGAAGGACATGCCTGGCTGGCCTGCTGGAGGAGGAGAGACACTGGGGAGCAGAGCTGAGTCATTCTTGCTGTCTTAGTCAAGGCCAACCTGGATCCTCCAGCAGCCAATCTCAGTCTAGCAAGATTACAGAACTGCCTGGCCAGCATGTGCTTTGCTGACCATCACTACGATTTGATGAATGTTTGTAATGTACATTATTGTGGCAATAGATAACCAATGCACTGTCCTCAAAGGATTTCTGATCTGGTGGAAGACAAAAGTTTGCACCCAGCTATAATTACTGCAATTACTACCACTGCTGGGTAACATTTATTAAATGCTTATTTATTTTGTTCCAAGTCCTATATTCAATTCTTCACCTACATGACCCCATTTAATCTGTACAACAACCCTACTAGGTACATACTACCATTATTCTCACTTCAAAGATGAGGAAACTGAGACTCAGAGAGGTTGCATCCAAGCTGTGACTTGCCCACAGCTAGGCAAGGGGGAAGTGAGTATTTTGATCCAGATCCGTCTGACTGGATTGAATAGTAAAGCTACCATTATGCTTTACTGTACGTCTAAATGTTTTAGCTGCTATAAGAGGATCACAATGTATTCCTTTTAAACAAGCAAATCAGGTAGAACTTGCCAGAAGGGACAACATTTGAGCTTGCATTTGAAGTAGCTGTAGGTAGGATTTCATGCAACAAGCTGGCAGTGGAGGAGTGCTTATATGAATAATTTTATTCTGCAAACAGATCGAGGTATTTGACAGCTGCTGGAACCAGGTTTCCCAAAGCCAGTGATTGGTTGCATTTGGTGGACACAGGAACTCACCACTACATGAGCTTTAGAAGGACATAGTTTGTGAAAAATTCCTCTGATGAAAGTCAAGTCTACTTCAAGGTAGATAAAACATGCAGGTGTGTTTGTGGCATGTTGACTTAACTTACTCAAAAGCATCTCTCCCATTAATCTGCTGGGATGCCTGAAATTCCCACCTTTATCTAAGGCATTGAAGGCACCAGTTAAAAATGTGCACATTTGAGATAAGTGGAGAGGGTGTGTGTCTGTGTGTGTGTGCATGTGTGCACTCACGCATGTGGTCTGGGTGGGGGCTCCTAGGAGGGATGAGAAAGGTATGAGTTGGAGGCATTGCTAAAATAAAACAAGCACCAAAATGCAAGACAGAGATTCCAAAACCAAATCTACTTCCTATAGACCTTGCCGCAGGGGCTGATGCTGTTGACAGATGGACTTTCTGTGTCCTTCCATCAGCAAGTGGTCCACCTGTGGGTCCGTTACTTGTGGGCGCAGCCACGTGGCTCTGGGTTAGCATCGCATCTGATGGTTGCGACACGCTGCTCAGGGGCCGAAAAGCCACTCTTCTCTTCTTGCACAGTTTCTACTCCTCACCAGAAATGGTTTTGAATGAGCACTTATGTCTGGCCTGCTAAAAGTGTGGAACCTAAGACTTTCTAGAAAAATGTTAAGTATTTATTTTGGTAGCTCCTGTCATTCCCTGGCCAATTAATCAACACGGCCATTCCGCTGCCTCCTGAGACGACCACCATCGGCGGCACCCGTGTCCTTGACAACCTACTCGAAGGTCACAACGAGGTGAGACAGAACATCTCAAGATGCTTCTGACTGCAAGGGGAAGAAACCTAGCTTGAACTGGCGGAAGTGCAGATGGGACCGTCTTGGCCGATGCAGGTGGACGTGCCAAGGGGCTATGCTGCACCCAAGGGCTCACGACGTGGTCTCTCCTCTCTACTCCCGTTTTCCACTTCTTTCTCTGTGTTGGCTCCATTCCTGCACAGACTTGCCACCTCATGATGACAATGGCTGCTGGCACTGCCAAGCATCTATCTGATCCTCTCGGCAACTCCGTTGAAAAACAGAAGAGCCTCTCTGCAAAGTGCCGGAACTGAATCTCATTGGTTCTGACTAGCTGTGAGTGGCTCGTGGGCCCATCCCTGGACAATCACTATATCTAAGTTTGCAGCAATGTCTTATTGCTGATGCAACAAAGCACCAACAAACTTAGTGGTTTAAAACAATGTAAATTTGTTATCTTATGATTCTGGAAGTCAGAAGTCTAAAAATGGGTTAGAAGAGCCACGCTCCTTCTGGAGGCGGAAGATGATCTGTTTCCTGACTTTTCCATTTTCTAGAGGCAGCCTGCATTCCTTGGTGCGTGGCCCTGCACCGTTCTGACCTCTGCTTCCATTGTCACATCTTCCCTGACTCCCACTCTCCTGCCACCTGCTTATAAGGACATTTGCGACTACACGGGGACCCCCCTGGATAACCGAGCATAACCTCCCATCTCCAGGTCTGTAATCGCATTTGCAAAGTCCCCCTTGCCAAGTTAGATGATGTATACACAGGTTCCGAGCATTAGGTCCTGGACATTTTTGGTGGGGGTTGGGGGGCATTATTCTGCCCATTTCAAAGGTGATGTGAGGCTCTGATTGGTTAGTCCAGAGTCACAAGCCTGGTCCTGGAGCCCCATCCAAACCACATGGACAGAGGGTGGGGAGGCGGGTTCCCCAGGGATGACTTGGTCCGTTCCCAGACCTGAAGGGACGATGCTGAGGGGCAGCCACAGCAAACGTCTACAACAGAAAACACAGGATAAAACTTTGGGACTTTCTTGAGCAACTTTCGTTAGACTCACTGTCAGATTTCCTTTCAGGATTCACCAATTTCTTTTAGCCTTTGAGTGCGATTTATTGGCAGCGCCACCTTTCAGAATGCATTGTGAGCATTTCATTTCACTGGGAACTTTGTATACAATGTATGTAGTTTCCAAAGCAAAGAATTTGGAGCCTGGTACCTCCTCAAGTGCCTCTTATCATGACCCACATGGTGATGAGGGGAGGCCCAGCTAAGACTTGAGCACTTAATTACTGGATTTCTGAGCAAGACCGGAGTTTCTGCTGATCAGGGTGGGAGAGGGGAAGAAATTCCAGGGCAATGGAAAACCACATGATGTATTATGTTACCCTCCCTCAAATCCCCTAAATTTAAGGGAAAAAAGTCTTGAAAAGAATCATAAAGCACATGAAGAGGCAACTTGAGGCGATGCTTGTCTGAGATAAACTGCAATATTCTCCATGGCTAGGTTTTGCGGCTAGGTTTTGAATCACAGTGTAAGTCAGCTGTAAGAGCGCGAAGTAACAGATGCCCATCTGCTGGCCTGGAAAAAGTTGAGGAAAAGTGAACACAATGACCAAGCCACAAACTTGGCCGAGGCCCAGCAGGGTCCTACTATCTGACTTCTCTTAGGCGTGCATTTGAGGAAGATCAAGGAAGGTTGGTGGACTTCAGCGGAGGAGACCCATCGTTCACTAGTGTCCTCTGCAGAGGAAACGTGGTCACTATTCCTCTGCATGACCTTTCATCAGAGATCACGGGAATGAGGAAACTAGACAGATGGAGAGGCAATGACTCGTCAACGGCACACAGTAGGGAATGGGAACAATGATAAACCCCAGGTATGACCTCGACAGCGCTGCCTAATGGTTATGAACTCTGTCCCTGGAATCAGACAGAGTTGATTCTGAATCCCAACTCTGCACTTAGCAGTTGCATGACCATGCCGGTTACTTTAACCTTTTGGAGCCTTAGTTTTTTTATCTGTAACATGGGGATAATGTTAGTATACATTTTGCTGAGTTATCACAGGGCAAAACGATGATTAAAACCCTCACGACCAGCGTGCCACCGAGTCACGCGAAGTGTATGCTTCCTTTGAACACTGCTTAGATTGGAGCCCAGGGCGATCTGTGATTTTTCTAAGTCTCCAAACCAGCTTTACAATGAATTACTTCATATTAATTTACTTAGGTCAAAAAATTGATTTTCTTAAATTAATAGGAATGTAATTTTCCACATGTGGAAAGCTTGATTCTATGGCCTGACAAAGGCTCTAACTGCTCTCCCTTTCTCCAGAAAGGGGAGTTTGCTAAAGACATACCCACTGAGGCGTTCTCCTGGGCGTCCCCAGGAGACTGCAATGAAGTAGAAAAGGGAAGAATGTTCTCACGTGTGGGTTGGTGGTGTTGACTATCACAGCGGGGTACTACCTCGAATCATAGGGCCCAGGTGGCTTTAAGGATGAGTGAAAATTCTGCCTCCTCTAACCACAGCCGACAGACTGTCTTCTCTCAACTCTGCACAGTGTCTTCTGGACTTAACACCTGGTATCCTGGCTTCTCCCTCCCAAACTTCCTCATCTCAACCAGCGTAGACGATCCTGAGGTCAGGGCCAGCTCCATCTGGGAATCAGCCAGCACTTATGGGTGCCTGAGAGGTTCTTCCAGGGTTTGTTGACTTTTAGTCCCAGTGAAGACAAGTGGCAGTCAGTTCCAAGCTACTGAAGGCAACAGTTTCAGGGAGTGGTCTAAGCAGCAATGACATCTCCTGTCTCTGAACATATAGTACCAGGAAAACACTTCTTTTTTTTTTTCTTTTTAGCTGATTGTATATTTTCTATTTCTCTAACCATCTCCCAATCCAAGCTTCATTAAATTTCTGTAGAAGATGGATACTTTAATTTCAAAGAAAGAGACAATAATTGTTATGATCTGAATGTTTGTCTCCCTCCCCACATTCATCTGTTGAAATCCTAACCCTTAAGGTGATGGCAATAGGAGGTGGGGCCTCTGGGAGGTGATTAGGTCACGAGGGGGGAGCCCTCCTGAGTGGGATTAGTACCCTTATGAAAGAGGCGCCGGAAAGCTGCCTGTGCCTTCCGCCACGTGAGGACTCAGTGAGAAGATGCCATCTGTCAATCAGAAAGTGAGCCTGCACTAGACACCAAATCTGCTGGCACTGTGATTTTGGACTTCCAAGACTCCAGAAATGTGAGAAATCAATTTCTGTTGTTTATAAGCCACCCAGTTGATGGCATTTTGTTATAGCAGCTCGAACAGATTAAGATAATAATGAAATGGTCCAAATTCTAGCCCAGGGGGAACAGAAGATATTGCTAGTCTTGAGAATTCTAATTTTCAAAGCACCAAACACACACACACACAAAAGCAACCCCCGTTTCCCCCATCCCCATTTGTCCTGCTTGGTGGACAAAAGATGGTGTCCTTCATGCCCCACTCCTTTCTGCATCTTGACTTGGAGGGACTGGGCATAATGGTGAAGAGATGGAGAAACTTAAGTCTTGTCTTCAATTCTGGAAGCTTTAGTGCTATTTTGGTTACTATGACTCTACCAAATTACCCCAGATTCAGTGGTGGAAACCAGCCATCGGTTATGCTCCTGGATTCTGCGGGTGGGAAGTTCAGGCAGAGCATGGCAGGGACAGCTGGTTCTCAGTTGGAAGCCTTCAAGGCTGCAGGCTGGGGCCATCTTGAAGGCTCATTTGTTCACACACCAGTGGCTGACGCTGGCTGTTGTCTGTGAGGCCTCAGTTTCTCTCCATGCTGGTTTCTCCATGTGATCACCCCACGTTGGTTCGTTTGTGCGGTGTCACCACATGGCAGCTGCGTTCAGAGGATAAGCGTCCCAGGCATGGAGCCATGTGGAAGCTGCAGCATCTTTTAAGACTCCACTCAGAAGTCTGCTGCATTCTCCCTTCAGCTGGTCATTAAGGCTAGAGGGGGGCAGGGGCAGTATGCAACCCCACCTTTAATGAGAGGAGGGTCATTTGCAGACATGGTTTACGTTGACCACAAGTGCCCTGAGAATGAGGAATAACCCCAGAGCCTCAGACATTTCTACCTGGGATGAAAATGGGAGAGCCTTCCACGCAAGGGACCGCCAAGGCTGTGAAGGAAACACAGCCTTGTGGGGAGCCCTTTCCCACGGGGTGCACGGTTGTCGAGTGAATGAACTTGGCCTTTAGGGAGAGGAATCTGACTCTCATTGAAGCCGCTCCACCCGCGCAGGGGCCATGAGGACGTCCTGGGCACCTTAGGACCGCTAACCCAGGGTCTTTATTGACTTTACTCTGGGCCAGGGCCCCACCCAGCTGCTCCGAACGCCTGGGAGAGGTAGGGAGACGCCTGCGCCCGTGAGTCACGGGTGTAAAGTACACCTAGCGACTTGGCGAGCAGGCTCTGGTGCAAGGATAAGGTGTCATTAGGTGAACATTGAGAAATGTTTCTTTCCCTTAGACCCTGAGATAATGGATAACGACCCTTAGGCGCAGCCTTTTATCATCTCATATTGCTCATGCGTGGGGGGTTGCTACTTTGGGCTGCAGGTCCGAGCTGGTGGGGCGCTCGCGCGCGCGTATGGCCTTCCGCAGCTGGCAGCTGTCTCAGCCCCCACCCTACCCTACCCCACCCAGCGGCGCCGCCCCCGCCCCTCGCTGTCCTGGGTGCGCCTCCGGCCGCTGTGCTCCGGGCCAGCTCCCCCTACCCCGGGCCTGGGAGGCGACCCCCGGTGCGCCCTGGGTTCAAAGGCCCCGCAGCTCCAGCCCCTCCGGGGGGCGGGGAGGCGAGGGGGGTGGTGCGAGAGCCAGAAAAGCCCGAGCCCACAGCCGGCCAGCCCTGTGCTGGGATGGGCAGCACGCTCTGAAAGTTTGTGACCGCCGCAGCCAACTTGTGGCCGGAGCTGGGGACGCAGCGAGCGAGCGGCCGGCCTCGAAGCCCCACAACTGGAGGGCGAGGCAGCTGTGCTCGGTCCCAGAGTTCTTTCGCGGTCAGGAGCCGCCGTCCTCCGGGCCCAGAACTCCCGCGCCTGATCGGGGTTCATGGAGCCGGGGCTGTGGCTCCTTTTCGGGCTCACGGTGACCTCCGCCGCCGCAGGTAAGCGGGCGGGGCGCGCGCCTCTCCTGGCGGGAGCGCACACAAAAGGCCCCAGGGGTGGGGGTATTGGGGGCTTCGAGAAGGTGCGGGTTGCCAGGAGCAGACTCTTGCCTGGACTCTCCACCCCTGAAGACGCCTAGGGGCGGGCTGGGGAGCAGAAGCGGTGTGCAAGGACTACCCCGGCCGGCTCTGGGGCTTGCAGCCCACAGAGGGGCTGGAGACCTGATGCCCAGACCGACTTGGTCAACTTTTCATGAAGTTGGGAACTTTTCAAAAAGTTTTCCAACTATTCAAAGACTGTGCAAAATGCTTGCAAAGTTTTCAGAAAATGTGCAAAATGCGTGCAAGTTTTCCACGGGTGCAAATCGCTTGCAGACTTTGCAGAGAGTGAAAATAGCTTGCAAGCTTTTCACAAAGTATGCACATAACTTGCAAACTTTCCAGAAACTATGCACATAGCTTTGCAAACTTTGCAGAAATTTTGCTTCTCTGACCCCTCCTCAGGTGTTTGGGGGTGGCAGGTGTGAGGGGTCTGCACATTCAGCTCAGGAGCCCTCAATCTGCCTCCTGCAGGATTCGTGCGCCCCCAGCCTGGGGACGCTGGCAGGAGCGGCGTGCTCCAGGTGCCTCCTGCAGCCACATCTGAGGGGGACCTTGAAGAGACTGAGGCTGGCCCCGGAGACAGGACTGTGGCTCCTGTCACAGCAGTGCAGGGTCCAAGCCCTGGAAGCCCTGGGCAGGAGCAGGGACCAAGTCAGGCCAGGGAGCAGGCGGCTGAGGAGGACCCTGAGCACCACCGGTTCAGGCGCTGCACTTGCTTCACCTACAAAGACAAGGAGTGTGTCTACTATTGCCACCTGGACATCATCTGGATCAACACTCCTGAGTGAGTCAGCCTTGGGAGTGGGAAACACGGTTCCCGGGCCAGGCCCACCCTTCACATTCCCGGGATGACCTCGTCCCACCCCAGCCCAGCTGGGTCAGCCCAGAGCCTGCCCTGGCACAGCCTTCAGCTCTTGCTGGGGTCTCCTGCCAGCTCAGGTCCCTTCTGCAGGTCAGGGGTGTGACCTCACACCCTCTGAGGACCTGGCCCAGGAGAAACTCAATCCCAGGTTTGATCTGGTAGAAAGAGGAGCCCTCTCTTTGAGTGAAATGAGCGGGCCTGGGGGATTAGATACCTGAGAAGTCTCTTTTCTGACATAGAGGAAGCCCCTAAAGTTCATCTCATGCTGCAGGGGCTAAGTGGGCTCATACCCCCTGCTGACCCCACCAGGCTCCAAGCAGTTTAAAATTCCTTGAAAGCAGCTTCCTTTCCAGGGAGACCGAGGGTGGGCTTAGCAGAGCCTGACTGAACCTGCCCAGTAGGGGAAATTCCACCAGGGTGGGCACCTTTCCTCCCCTGGGCCTTTCTGGATGCCAAGACAGGGTGGATGCTGGGCGGCCGCCCGTGGGTCTTCCACAGGCTGTCTCCAGGTCTGTCTCCTTGCCATGGCCGCGGAGGGCCCCTCCCCAAGTCCTTAAGAACTTTCTCACCATAGGACCTACACAGCACTGTTCTGAATTTGCCTGGGGGCCTGCCCTACAGTGAAGTAACCCTCTCCCGAGGCCTTGTGGAGAGAGTGTGGCTCTGCTGTGGGGGGGCGTGATGGACCCCCCATTCACTTGCTCGGTGTTTTATGAAACCTGCTGCAGAGCCTTCGTCCTGCAAATGGTGTGGAGGGCTTGACCTTGCTCTGGGCAAAGGCTTTGCTTTCTGGTTCTCTGAAATCTAGGCTTGGACCAGAGGCCTCGGAGCTGTTCATGGGGGGTTCTTGGGATCTCTTGGGACGCCTGCTTGCTCCCTGCTAGTGGGTCTTAGCTGGGAACTCAGGCATGGGATTGTGAATACAGACCTTTGGCTCAGAGAGGCGACTTTGCCATTCTGTCTGGAGCTATCTCCATTCATGCCCCTTGGGGTTTCTTTTGTCCCCAAGCCATTAGTAGCCTCTGAGTCCTCTGGGTGGCAGCTTTGGTGGGGCTCACTTACCCGCCTTGTTCCATGGCTACCTCAAGAATGAATCGTGAAGGAGGGTAGATCTGAGGGGTCAGATGTCTTTCAAACCAGATGACAAGACCTCTAATCACATCCGGGGTAGGTCTGGAAAGTTACCCCTTTATGCCATGGTGGCGGACAGGGTGGCTTCACTGCAAGCCTCCTAGAAGCCTACACAGGGCCCCGAACTCAGAAGGACCCTGGCTGGGTGTCGTGCTCTGCTGTTGCTGTCTCGAAAGTTTTGATACTTTTTGAACCACGGGCTCCATGTTTACATTTTATCCTGGGTCCCACAGACTCGTAGCTGCTCCTGACAGCTGGATTTGCTTGCCTGGGCCATGCCTGCCTGTCAGGAGGACACGGCTCTCCTTGCTTCCTTCCCCTTTGTGGGGAAGACAAAAGTGACGTGTGCTGGGCTATTAGTGATCACCTTCTCTTCTGAGACAATGATCAGTGTCATCTTTTCTTACAGCCCCTGTCATCCTGACACTTGTCCTTTCTGATTCTTACCCTTCCGGCATCGCGATCTGACCAAATTAGCATCACAACACTGAGGGCAGAGTGGCAGTCCGCAGGGACTGCATCCTTGTCTCGGCCGGACTCCCAGGCTGTGCTTCTCGGAGGAGGAAGAAGACAGCAACCGAATGAGGGGCCCAGGCCTGGGGTGGGGGCGGCGGGAGGGTTTGGAGACCGTTTCAGTTCTTGGCCTGCTCACCAGGCCCTGAGCGCTGGCTGGAGAGGGAGCTTCGCTTGAGCCGTGTCCGAGAGGCTCGGCAAACACTCCGCATCTGTTTGAAATTCTGTCTCCTAATTTCGAGTTGTCTCGTACGGCCCAAAATGGATCTTTTGACTTTTTCCAGGACAGGCAACTTGATAACTTTCCCCCTAAAGTCTGATTTACCTCTTCCCTTCTTCCCTCACCCTGCGTCGTTTTAAACACTCTTAAAGAAGGATTAAATCTGGTGTCCGGGCGTTCCGTGAGCTCCTTGGGAAACAAAAATGACAATAGCCAGGCTTGAGTGTTTCAAAATTAGACAAGCAAAATAATTTTTATGAGGAAGATTTCCTGGATGGCTCCCTTCCTCCCTCCCTTCCTTCTTTCCTTCCTTCCTGAAACTCTGTAGACGTGCAGGTATTTGCTATCTTTAAAGTCCCTTGGACAGGACTGCAGTCTGAGAAAACGGGCTCTGGCGACAGGGACCGTGGGCTCGGGTGAAATGGAAGAAGATGAAAAATTTTGAGTCGAGCTAAAGGGGCAGTGGCAGTGGGTGACAAGGTCTTCTCCAGCAGTTCTGTCCCCTCCTTCTGCCTCAGCCCCACCTATTGAGTGTCCCTCCCTCATGGCTGTCACCCTCAGTGCTAGCGCACTGACCTCCCTCTCCAGACTTCTTCTCCAGTGTGTGACCTGTCCCCACGGCTGGTTGCTCAGGACCCCGAAGGAGCCTTGATTCTCACGCCTCAATCGAGAGTCTTGAACTCTAGGAATTTTTCACCTTTTGGTGTCTTTTCCCTGCTGCCCATTTGGTTGCGTGGAGAGAGAATCAGTGCTCCCGCTTTGTCTCTGAGGGACCTGTCTCTGAGTACGGTCACTGATGTTGCATTTAAGGACTTAGGATGCTCAGGGGTGAGGTCGGGAGTTACACTCTGCTTCTCTCAGTTGACTCAGGAGACCAGTTCCTCTCTTCTGTACCTTTCAGTTGGAGGCTCTGAGAGTCTCTAGCTCTGCCGTGGGCTCTCCCACTTCCTCCCACGGGCTTAGTCTGTCAGCACCCAGCGTGCAGCGGGGGCTCGGTGGGCGTGGGTTGGCTTTCGGTCAACCCTGGTTGCCGCCTGGTTTTTCCTCCTCACCTTTGCTGTTACTGGGGTTCCAGTCCGTAGAGCTTCTCCCACACGTGAGGTCTCTTCCTCCAGGTGCGGGGGTGCTCTTGGGAGGGCCTGCAGATGTGCGTGGACATGTGTATTTTTCTGGGAAACATTGCCCATAATTTCTGTCATATCCTCCAAAAAGTCTGTGGCCCCGAAGAGAAACAAAAGTTGTCCCTTGGCAACTGTACTTCTTGTCCCTGTTGAGGTGGCTGAGATCACAGATAACTGATGGGACAGTGTGATTTTCATAAGACCTTCCTTGGCCAGGTTAGGAACCCCAAGCCCCTACAACCCCACCATTGCCAAAAAAACACAAAACCCAAATCAGAGAAAAACACACATCTGATCATATTGTCATGGAAAATTTGCCAAGAGTAAGATGACAAGGGGACAGGTGGTGAACTAGAGGTCCATAGGCTTGTACTCTTTGGGGCTATTCTCTGGGAGTATACTTGAAAAATGGAGTGTCTGCCAGGTAGCTGGGGACTGTATTAGTCAGGGCTGTCCAGAGAGACAGGCCGGTAGGGCATGTGTGTGTGCAGGTATGTACGTGTAGGAACGTGCAGTTGTCAAGGGACACATTGGATTCCTCTTTGGGACTGTGGGCTTTTTGGACGATGTCACAGAGGTTATGGGCAATGTCCCTCAGAAATAAATAGAGAGAGAAGGAGAGCTGTTGAGGAATTAGCTTACACCACTGTGGGGGCCGGCAGTCGGTAGGCCGGAAATCCCTGCAGGAGCCGAGGTTGTAGCCATGAGTCTGAAGGCCTGGGAGGTAGACCTGAGGGGGCAGCATTATCCTCTGGTCAGGGACCTCAGTCTTTTGTGTTAAGGCCTTTAACTGGATGACCCCCTCCCCCATTAACTAGGGCCACATGTTTTGCTCAAAGTCTACTGATTTCAACATTAATCACATCTAAAAAATACTTTCACAGCAACATCTAGCCTGGTGTTTCACCAAACAACTGGGCACCATAGCCTAGATATGTTGACACTCGAAGTTAACCATCGGAGGGTTATCGGTTCTAACCAGATGCTACGGCAGGCCGGCCCCGTGGAGCTGGCTGGAGGGTGAGCCAGGCCATCGCACGGCCCCCTGAGCTGCAGGACACCAGCAAAGAGCCCCACCGTGCTCCTCCCCACCCCAGGAACCGAGGGGACCTGCCATCTGCTAATCTTTCCAAACACATGTGAGAGATACATGATGATGCTGTGATGGTAACCATGTTTTCCAAACAAAAGTCTGAGCCATATGTGCTGACAAGGAGGAATGTATTTATGTAAAGGGCAGGGCAGGATGTTTGAGACCATGACTATGGTGGAAAATCTGGGCTCTACGATCCCTGTCCGTGGGGAAGACTCCAGAACCCAGGAACTTGTGTCCTGGCTATGACCCTCTGAGTGGCCTCGAGGCAGGAGGTGCCATCACCTCTATGCTGCCTCTCTGAGAGGTGCAGACATCAGTCCAACTCTAGGACATTGCCCTCCAGGGCCTCCTGAGTCCAGTGGTCTGGCTAGCTACTCTCGAGATGCCCAGCCTGCCGCCCAGGCTGCTCCGAGCCACGCCACGCTTACTCAGTTCCACATGAATAACATTTGTTTTAAGTTCTTTTCTTCTCCAAAGAAGTAAAGATTAAAAAAAAAAAAAAGAAAAGAAAAGTTAATAAAACCTTTAAACTTGTGTTTATTTTAATGTATTCTACTGCAAAAAGGCAACATCACCACAGATTCTGGCTTTGCTTTCTGTGTTCTTCAAGAAAGGCATTTTAGCACGTTTTCAAGAAGAGAAATTCCAAATTTTAGAACAACCCAATAAAAACGGTTGGATCTGGAACCCTAACTTCCTTCATACGTAGCACCAGCTGGGTGCCTACCGTGTGGTTTTGGGATCTTGATAAAAGTCAACCTGACCGGTGAGCCACACCTGCTTGTTGGAGATGCAGCTGTTTGAGGCAGAGGGACAGAATCTTTCTGGACAGCAGTTTTGGAAAAGTGTCATGAATAATCTGAAACTGACTAAAGTGCCGACGGGATGATAGTAATGATGGCGCGTAGCCACAGTGACCACACGCCATCTCATGTGATCTGCAGGACAACTCCGTGAGCCAGATGCTATTGTATTCTCTAGTTTACAGGAGGAAACTGAGCCCAAGGAGGCTGAGTCACTTGCCTGAGGTTACAGAGCTTGTAAGTAGGGAACAGGGCCACCAGCCTAGCGGCTGGGTTCTGGGACCTGCCCTCTAAGCCTCTTCCTGTGGACATTTTCTCAATATGGGCTTCACTGCTGTCCTAAGTCACTTCTGCACACATTTGCTCAGCTCCTTTTTTGTTGAATGCTCCATCTGGGTCAGCCCTTGGTGGCGATCTGGGACCCAGTGATGGATGAAAGAGAGGGTCCCCATTCCTGACGGATTCAGCGTGGTTTTGTTCTTTTTGATAGTGATGATTCTCATATATATAATTCTTTGTAACAATATGTTTGCCCCTTTGCAAGACTATTTTTGTAGAAATAAGCTAACGCACGAGCAAAGCCCAGATCTTTGGTCCATCGCACATCCTGTTTTATTCTGGAGACACAGTACTGGCTTGCTGAGAACACTTCCTTTAGCTTCCTGAGCCCTTGCTGGTCTCTCAGTAGGAAAGAGGAGCTTGTTGAGTGTGTGCTCCTAGCAAACCAGGTTGGTCCTGCTGTCAGAGATGCTGAATGGTGGGGTGTATGTCTGAGGGAGAGGGAGAGAGTCTCACAGGCCACGTGCTCTGTTCCTGGTGTGGGATTTTACTGTTCCTGGCTGCCGCACCACGAGCCTTGATCTGTCTTCTTGCCGCTTGGTACAGTCACTGGGCCTGGGCAGAGAAAGGAGACAGGTCTGCTCAAATCCATCCCTTCTTGCAGACCTGGCTTCACACTGATCTCACCCTTTGGTTCAGAGTGTCATGGCGTTTATAGAGAAACGCAAAAGGTTCCCTCTTGCCAGCGGACCCTTCGTCTAAATCCCCATCTAGAGGAGGAACAGATTGACCTGTGGTGGTTAAGAGCTCAGCCTCTGGCCTCAAATGCCTGGGCTGGAATCCTAGACCTGCCACTTAGGAGATGTCACCTCTGAGCCTCAGTCTCCCCACCTGTACAGTGGGGGAATGGACAGTACTGTATGAGGAAAGGTGTCAGCAGGATGAACTGAGAAAGCACATGGGGAGTGGTTAGCACAACGCCTAGAATCTAGTCAACACTCTACGTCCTGAAGACAAGACGATGGCCGTAATGATAAAAATACACCCTCCAGCCCTGCAGAAACCTTTTCCCGGCCAGAGCCCATCTTCCCGTCATATCCCACCACCCTGGTCTGCCTCAGCCCCTGGAGTGCCCTGGAGCAGGCCTGCGCCCTGTGCACTCCTCAGTACCCAATGACACCAGGGCGGCCATTAGCATCCGGTTAGCATCTTGCCGGCTGCCTCTGCTGCTCATAAGCAGCTTGATGAAGACACCTGTGGCCAAAGGTTGTTCCGCGCTGGGCTGAGATGGAGCCCTTTCTGCCCTTCCTTTCTGGTCTCCCACGGCTTCCCTCTCGCCTTGCCAGCAGCTGGGATGCTGGAAGAGTGGGGCGAGGCGCTCCCTGAGGGCACTGGCGGGGGCTCCCCCTGTGGAGTGGGAGGTGCGGACAGCGACTCAGGGTAATTCAAGGGTTTTGGTTCAGGACAATTTGGATGATCTGCTTAGAACCTCTTTGTGAGACACCTGTGGTGAAACCTTGGCCAGAGGCCTGCTGTCTTTTGTTCCGACACGGAAGAACGTACGTCCAGCACAGGGGATATGATGCCGTGTAATTTGCAGCTGAGGACCCCATGGGGCCCCGGGACCCTCATTTCTGATCTTACCCGGCATTGCCCAGGACCTGAAGTAGGTGTCAGAGACTGGGAGTCACCAGGAAATACTATGGACATCAGTTTATAAAAAATAATTCATGATGTGCTTTTGAGAACACGTGAAAGAAGGTGACAAGTTGACATAGGACAGACTAAATGTGACCCTGAGCTCAGGCTTCTGACGATTCGTGACTTTATGGATTTTCTTCCCTCATGTAACATTTCCATCCCCTCCTTGGAAATCTAGCACACTTTTTGATGCCAGTTTCAAGTTGCAGGAGCATATTTCTCAGAACATTTGATAGCAAGATACTTCTTTAAAATTGGAGGGCCCTGGGGCTAAATTTCTGAGTTTGTTGGAAAGTTCGGTCCCCACGGGGACCTTTCTGCTGGGTTCGCATGGGCTGAAAGCCCCTTCTCTGCCCCAGAGTCAGCGCGAGGAGGCGCGTTGCCCGGGAACAGACGTGCTCAGCCGCGCCGCCACCCGTCCCTGCTCGAGAGGGGGGATGTGAGGCTGGGAGGCAGTTTGACGTGTAGCAAGAAAACTTGGTACAAAGAGGTTGTGACTCTGAGTGACCCCAAGGGAGAATCTGGATTTCTGCTGGATAAAAGGGCCCACTGCTAGGAACTTGGCTTTAAATCTGAAGGAGGATGAAAGGCTCTGACGCGTCTGGTGCGGTTTGTTCCTGCGAGGATTTAAAACAAAGGAAGCTGGGAGGCAAACAATGACTTTTCAGCTCTCTGTCCGGCGCTGGAACCGCAGCATCTCAACACGCCCAACGGGCAGCCGCGAAGAAGGGGCCGTTTCATGCCTCGAGGTGATCCTGGCCAAGCACCACTCGGCTTCTGAGTGTATGGGAGATGGCTTGGCCTCGTTTCACATAGAAAGTGACCAGCTCTCAGCACACGTCATGTTTCAGTTGAAAATGAAGAGTTCCTTAAAATGGGAAACACACAGACACACGCACACGCACACACGCACACGCACACTTTGCCCCCTTTGGAACAGGAATCGGTTGTACTCAGAAGGAAAATAGGTCCAGAGCCCGCTGAGTGCGGTGGAAGATGGCCGCGACACGTGTGAATGGCTTGTCCAGACAGTTTTGGGTGCCCCTAAATCCCAGCACACCCACCCAGTCTTCTAAGTATAGGCAGTCAGGACAAGGCCTCTGGGGGTCCTTCTCATCTGCCCGAGCGTAGCGGCTTAGGGCAGCCAAGAGCTTTTGGGGAACGTGGAGACTTTTAAAAGCCTGGAGGCCATGGCTGCCTCTCTTCTATGGGCCTCCCAGGACAGGCTTGGCGGCAGGTCGTCGGAAACAGGAACTCTGGATGGAGCTGCCAGGGAGCGCTGTGCCCTGGCCCAGTAATTTACAAACCAGAAACAGATTCGTTCCACACCAGTCGATGAGAAGGGTGCAGAGACAGGCAGAGACGGCCCACTGGTGGCGGTTCCGCCCCACAGCCTGGGAAGTGTGAAACAGCTTTGCCAAAAATCAGAAGCAAGTACAGGAGAAAACAGAAGTGTGTGTATCTTTTCTGGATTCTTAGGAATCTGATTTCCACGGGTTTCTTGCAGGGCCTAGAGTAGGATGAGTACAAACTTTCAGGAGGCACCAAAACTCAGTGGGGAAAAATAAGTAAAATATAATGCAATAGTTTCAGAAAATCAAAATGAGTGCAAAAAATTCATAATCAACAAAATATCATTATTTTTACTAAACGCAGGATGTGACCCTGAGTTTGCTTAGCGTGCCTCACCCTAACCCCAGCCCTGGCGTCCTGTTTGAGAGGAAAGCCTGTATTTCTAATAGGGACTCAAGTCACCTTCATTTGAGGCACGTGACTAATCTGTGGGAGCTACCAAAAGGACATTACACAAGGGCACAGCAATTAGGGTAGGTGGGAAGTCAGTCTCTCTACTGCCGCTGTGACGGGGAGCGTACGCCTCGTTCACAGAGATCTTTTCCATTGTTAACGTGGCATCTCCTGAAAATTAGCAAGGGTGTCTCCTCTTGCTTTGTGTGACAGTGTCAGCATTGTTTAAATCCCTCTGCAAATACCCCCATCCTTACACACGTACCTGCTCCCTGTTCCCCACCCCCCGTTTCTACTGCTGGGTCTATTTTGAGCCCCATCTGTCTGCAGCTCTGCATAAAGTTATAATGAGGCCGTGCCAGACAGACGGGGGCTCCTCCTGCCTGCATTCGACCTGGAACTCGCTGGGGTCACGGGGGATGGGGAGAGAAACTCTAGCTCAACTCATCTGATGCGTTTGGGTTGAACCAGGTGGAGGGGAAACCAGCTCATCTGTGGGATTCCATAGATGGCTTCGTTCCCTGCGTATTGGAGGAGTTTAACACTTTTTTTTGTTTAGCTGTAACTCTCGAAAATGCCACACCACCCAACAAAAAACAGAGGGACTTTTCCGTTGTTCTCCTCTCCTTTGAGCCCTGGTGCTCCCCTGAAATACCCTTTGGAGCACGTGTGCCTGTGTTGGGGCAGGAGTAGGGCTGTGTTCCGCTGAGCTGATGGGCTGGCACGTTCTGTGGCTTTGAGGTTATTTTTAAGCTCGGCCATATGGTAACAGGCCATGGAAGAGTGTAAACAGTATGGGCTAAAGCTAAGTACTGTTGGTAAGATCCTGGGAGCCTCTCAGCTTGGGTGGGGCAGGGGACGCCACATTGAGTTGTGGTTTTGTTGCCAGAGGGAAGGTCTGGGGCCTTCTCCAGTGACCGAGCTGTCTGGGGGTGCTCAAGGGATGGTGAGGGGATTCGAGCATCTCTGGGTGGAACTTGGAGCTAGATGGACCTTGGGGAAACCCAGCTGGCCCTTCCATTTCTCACGCCCAGAGGGAGGCCCCCACCCAGGGGCTCTCTGAGTGAGTGACCATAAACCTGGGCCTGTGGGCCCTGTGACACCTCTGGCGTGGACTCTGCTGCCCCGAATCGTGCAGTCCGCTCGGACCACCGCGGTGCCTCTGTGGCCTGCAGGAGTTACTGTCAAGACGTGGTTCTCCCACTGGAAGTAACCGAGAGGCTTTTCTCTGTCTGGAAAAGCCCTCACAGATGGGCTGATTGAGGATAAGATAAATAGAAATCCATTGAGTCAGCCCAGAATTTCGTGCATTTGGGACATTAGGTGTGGCTTAGAGGTGACGGGGAATTTAGACCTCATTCCTTCCTTCCTCCATTCATATGACAGAATTTCCTACTGAGATGCTGGGTCATTACTGAGCACCCGTCTGAGCAGACGCTGTGCGAGCTGCCCCGGTGGAGAGGCGAGCGAGGCAGACGCAACCCGTGCCTCCAGCTGGACAGAGTCCTGCCCTTG
This sequence comes from Avahi laniger, assembly GCA_963575035.1. Lineage (NCBI taxonomy): Eukaryota > Metazoa > Chordata > Mammalia > Primates > Indriidae > Avahi > Avahi laniger. The sequence goes on from CAUYSK010125563.1 coordinate 60,219, forward strand.
CCGAGGTCAGGGGATCGTGGGAGGGCCAGACTCCGTCTCTTGAATGAGACACGGGGGAAGCCGCGCCTGCAATGCAGAAGTAATGATCCTCATTCTTAGGTCCGATTGGTAGGGGTTAGTGCTCAATAGTCTCTTTTGAAAATGTATGTGATACTGTTAAAATTCTCAAACAGCCAAATCCTGGATAATCCCAAAGGTTTTGGGAGGGGGATAGAGAGTCTTTTTAAAACGTTAACAATCAACCCACAGCTCATTGCTCACTGCTTTGATATTTCCAAATACTCTGGAATCACCGGCCCTTAATGAGGGCTGCAGGAGATGGACGTTCCACCTCGGGAGGGCAGGATGCACAGTCTGCCCTGGCTTCGTCCGGCTTTGATATTCCACAGCAGAAGTAAAGCTGCAAATTGCCAGGTCACTGCTCCGATGTGTGTGAAGCATAAGGTTTGTATCATGTTCTTTAGAACGAGAGAGCACATGTCTGGAGAGGGGGTCCCACTGGCCTGACTTAGGTCACCTGACCACCCCTCAGGTGGGGAAAGCTGAGGCACTTTGACTGACAGTCCCACAGGGACCTCACACAACGGGAGGGGGATAATTCCCTGAAAGAAAGATGGAAGACTGGATTCTCGGAGACAGAAACAACCGCCGCTGGCCTCTGGCTCTGGATAATTTCTTCTCAAGTCCTTTGAGAGCAGGCGCTGTATTCCTGATCTGCGTCAGCGTTTCCCTTGCCTCTGTGCGCTCACACAAGGGGATGCCAGTAGGGGTTTGTCAAAGTGAAAGGGCCACTGTCATCGGCCTTCGAATATTCAACCACTTCCTATAGTGACTTCCTTCTGTCTTACTCATTAGAGCAAAGTTCTAGCTAGTGAAGGTTGCAAAGATAGCAAATGAAGGTGGTTGACATTTCCCTCCTTGCCCAGGAAGACCTTTCTAAGCTTAAGAAAGCTGGTGAGTGGTGCCTTCGAAGGAAGGCGTTTAATAAAATCTGAAGTTGAGCTGTAGCTGGGAAGCATGTGAGGTTGTTCCTCCAGGGAATGGCGGGAGGTGGTATCCAATGACTGCCGGCGCCTGGCGGCTGGGGCCTGCCTCCTGACTGTCTGCCGGCGGGCAACAGTTGTTCCTCCTCCCCGCGGTCACAGGACGAGTCAACACAGCCTTGCCTTCTGTACAATACGTCCCTTGGGCCTGAAGGCAATATTGCCTATTCTTTCCCATTTCAGAAGGAAAACCGTCAGCCAGGGAAGTAAATAGATCATCAACTTGACATGTATTCTAAGTGTGAAGTCAACATGTTCTATTCATTGGGAAGATGCCCAGCCAGAACTTGGGGTTTTTAAATTGCAATAACAATTAAATTTATAAGGAGAAAAATAGTATCAGGTACTAATTTTGTTAATGTGTCATATGACCTGTCTGGCTTTGCTTTATGGCAAAAGCCACTAACTAGATCAGGAGTTGTAAACTCAGGTGCTCCTGAGGGCCAGACCCGTAACAAACATGCTAGAGAAGGAGAGGTGCAAGGCTATTGGGAGTGGTGGGGACTGGGGCAAAGCGGAGTGCTTATGTCTGGTCTCAGACATCACTGGTCGGCTGCTCGTTGGAATGTGGAGCTGCTGTTAGCACAACTTTCAGTTATTCAAGAGAAGTTGGAAATTGGGATGTTTATGTGAAATTTCCAGATTTAACAAAAAATTTTACTGAGTGGACAAACCTGACAAAAATGCCAATTTGCTAACCGTGGTACTAGATTAAGACTTTGTGTGTGTGCGGCCCCTTCTCTGCCTCTTTCATGACGTTCACCCCAATCTAGCCCATTGCTTGTATGTTGGAAAGCATTGAGCAAATATTTGTTGAATGCTATTCAAAGGGGGCAAAATTGAAAACTGGGCTTTTGATAGAAGATGACAGCTTGATAAACTTTCCTGAGAACTTTTGAATTTGGTCAGTGAAGTTCCTTTTCCTGTTTCCCAGCTGGCGTTTGTGAATATCTGTATCTCTTCTTTAAACTTCAGGTATAGAAGCCGGTTTCCTGATCAGAAAGATGGAGATTGTCAATTCATTTGTGAAAAGGCAACGCAGAAATTAAAAACAGATTTTTTTTAAAAGCCAGATTTCCTTATCTAAAAACTTCTTGTATAGAGAAATAAAGTGCTTTCAGTGTGATGCTGCAGGTGAAGAATGAATATGGGAGATTTGGGAGTTTAATAATATTTACATATGACATTTGGGAAATGTGAAAAATAAGAAACACCGTGGTAAATAAGATTCTGCTATCACCGTATCAATCAAATAATGAATGTTCTGAATACATAAGTTGAGGGACAACTTATTATGCAGACACACACAGCGCTAGACATTGCATATGTAGGTGTGCTGGAGGGCATTTCGTTTTTTCTAAGAGTGTCTGGGTTAATCGATCTCCTTCTCTTTTGTGTGGAGCTCTGTGTTATACCTGAAACTTTCACAGATGGAAGAGCTGCCAAATTTTACAAAGAATTGCATGCTCTAAACCCTATGGTAGAACAGTAGGCTAAAAAAGCTGGGCAGAGCCTGCTGGCCAAAGGCTCCCAGTCAACTTAACTTCATTTTCCTGGTTCCACCATTAGATCCTTCCTGTACACAGTTCAGGAAACAGCCAGTGACAAAGCACAGCACAACTGAAATGCAAGTGCTTGTTAGATGGGCAGTGCTGAGTCATGGACCTGCCAAAAGGAGGTGTCATAAAGGATGCATGGCCGTGTCTTATGGCCTCTGGTTCCTTATTTCCTGTTGTTGTTGCTTAGTCATGTATCTCAAGTGCAGGCCTGGTAGACGGACTTTCCTGCCTGACACAACTCGCTTGACTTTCCAGACCATGTGTATAACAGCAGTAGCTACCATTCGTTTACTGCTAACTCTTTGCTAAGTATTTTCCATGCACTGTCTCATTTGATTTATCTAACAACCCTTTTGTCAAACAGGAAACTGTTGGAGGGCAGAGTGAGTAAGTATCATGTAAGTGCTTTACAGTGCAATCATAGCATTACCAGGTAATCTCTCTCTGTGCTCTGTGTACCTTGCACATACCTGTGTATATTGGCTTGTCGTTTTTCCTTTATCTGTTTTTTTTTTTTCTTTATCTGTTTTCAAACTCCAATAGCACATAAGCTCCAGAAGGTATGGACACACATATGCCTTCCAGTGTCACCATCACACTTAAATTGATACTAAGTATACAGTAGATGCTTAACAAATGCTGGAGAATCTTTGTAATGATTTTTGTGGTTATTGAACTCTTTAGAGTGGAAAGAATTTAGTCTTGCTGGACTAGAATGATCTCACGATTAACTGCCAGTTGCTCGATCAATAGTCCATTTGCCAATCCTTGTGCTAGATCCATGGCAGGTGAAAAAGAAGCAAAACTCTACTTTCTACCCTTAAGGAGCTGGTGTTTTCTCTTAGAGCTAAGTAAGAGGCACCCCCAAGCTGGGCCTCCACCCCTCCTCTGGCTATATCCCCCACCCCACTGTAAGGAGTCTGTGGGACTAAAAACCACATATGTCATCTTCCAGACTGCATTGCAGGTGTTCAGGGTTCTGGAGTCCCCTGCTCAGAAGTCCCTAAGCCCACTTCTAGGTCCGCGTAGGTTTCTTCCAGGGTCTGGACTCAGGGACAAAGTAAGGCTTCAGGTACATATCGCTAGGCCTGCATGCTGGCAGCTGCTTGTGGAGCTGGGAATGGAAGGAGCTTGGGGGTGCAGCCTGGGGCATCTACATGGGAGGCCCCCTCATCTACTTGGATGAGGCCCCCTTGGTATGGGCTGGCGCAGGGTGAGTGAGAAGGTACTGAACCTTCTTGGGCTTCCACATTCCAATATGAAACTCCAAGGAGCCCCGGAATTCTAAATTGAAGCACATTTGTCCAGATAGGGGGATAGAACTCTTTCATTTAGGAGATTATCAGATTGATTTAAACCTGTAAATTTTTCAGACCTATGAGAGGTGGACCTCCATTTTGAACTCTTGTTTCAGACTCTACTGATGTTATGGTAGGTAGCTCATCTGTAGCGTGATTCCGAGCCCCGGGTCATCCCCCCAGCCGCAGCCAGCCAGCAGAGTGCACATGTTAAAGGCCTGGGGCTTGGTGAGGGGGTCTCTATCCTCGGTTACGCATCGCTGTAAACATCCTTTGAAATTGCACCTGGCTGCTGGGACAGTGCTAAGCATGTCTCTATTAACAAATACCAAGTTGCCTTGTTTCCTTACTTAAAACACTTGAGAGTGTTTTTGCTCAAGCTGAGTGGCTCTACACGCGCAAAGGCATAATCAGCTGACAGCAATTTCAAAATTGCAGGTCTTGCTGTTGATGGAAAAATGGGAGCGTTGTTATTCCTTGTATGTAATTTTCACCAAGAAATGGGGGACTGGATTTAATGTCAACACTTAGAGATTTAATGTGGCCCTATTACTGGAAAAATACACTGTTAGCCAAATCCTACCTCACAACAATGTCTGTGTTGTCTTGCTCCCTCCCCACCCCCAACCATTTCCCTTCCTGGGGACAAAAGGGGCTGCCCAGAGGCTCAGCTCAGAGCAGGACTGGACCCTGCTTTCCTTCCTTGTGTTACAACACGGGCCGCTCAACGGCTGGGCCCACCTCTGCCAGGAGGGAACCCACCCTGCGCTGTTTCTCAGGAGCCTAGCTGGGGAGGATGGGAGAGGAGAACAGAGGCGAAGACTAGGGCTGGGTCGGGTCTTCAGCTGTCTGTCTCCAGCCCAGCGGGGGGAAGGCTCGCTCCCAGCGTCTGATCACTGTGGGGTGTCCCACCCAATTAGCCCTCACCACCTCAAAAAGGCTCCATGGCATGTGTTTCGAATGAAAAGAAATTCAATTTTATTTTATTTTAAACACAGAGAAAGCATGTCAGACTCCTTTTGAGGTGGATAATTGGTGATATTCCATGGGGTTTGTAGAAACCAAGGTGGTTAATCTTTGAGGACTCACAGGAAAACCAAGACTTATTGGAAAAATAGCTTTGGCCACGTAAGTTTCCCCTAGTTATTAGTAATTTGTCCCTCCAATCATGTTAAGTAAAATTAACGAATTAAACATCTGTTTTTAACTTTTTCCCACTGAGCTGCCTAGCAGGCTCCTCCCTTCTCTGAAGAGTGGTGGTTTAGACGTGCTCAAGCGTAAGAACCAGATTTAATGCGCCTCGCTCTGAACGTACCATCACCCTTCCCTCAACGCCAACCATAAACGAAACTGGAAAACAGTTTCAGACTTTTTCTTCATAATTAGACTTCCCCAGGGCCAGCCTGGCCCTCAACTGTATCGCCAGGGCAGTGGTGATGGCTCTCAGAGGGCGCAGAGGGTCGCTTCTGATGTTTGTCTCTTTCAAGAAGCATCTTTCAGAGGCCAAGAGAGGCCAGGATGCTTTTCTAATGACAGTAATTGCATTTGTCGTGTTCTCATCAGCGCGAACTGCAAGGCCTGCTGTGCACACAGAGGAAACTCAGTTCAAGGCAGAGGGGCCAGGGATGGCCTCAGGCTGCCGGGTGAGGTGGGTGGTCCGGCGAGGCCACAGACCGGGACCAGCATGGGGGCCAGCGCAGATGTTCTTGTCACAGGAAGAAAAACCTAGGCAGGGTGCTCCCGTTGTTTTGAATTATTTCTTGGCTTTTCACTGGGGTAGATGGAGGCGCAGGTGGCCCTTTGAGAGCTGAGGAGCAAAACCTGCCCCTGGAGGAAGCCAGGCCTACCCATGGTTTGGTCTCGGAAAGACGGGAACCTTACACGTGTGCGCAGGCGGGGCCAGTGCAGGGGTGAGGCTGAGGACCTCGCGTGGGTGTGCACGCATGTCCGGGCATCCGCTCGGCTCCCTAGAGGACTGGCTGCTGCCAGTCGACCAGCGACCCCAGGCGCTCCGTGTCCTTCCATGCCTTCAGCCCCAACCCGCTTCCTGGGGAGTGAGGGGAAGCAGGGGGTGCACAGTGCACTCCAAAGCCTTCCTAAGACCCAGAGCTTCATGGGGAGTGGGTGGGCACTGTTCCAGAGACCTCTCCAGCCCCGCCTGTGGGTGCCCAGGCCCAAGACCCTGTGCATGCTCACCTGACATCACTCTATGCTTTGCAGACAGACCGTGCCCTATGGACTGTCCAACTACAGAGGAAGCTTCCGGGACAAAAGGTCCGTGGAACTGTTTCGGGGGAGCTGGCAGCCATCAAAGCAGACACCCTTGCGCTGTGCTTGTGTGGGGAGAGATGACAAGGCCTGTGTACACTTTTGCACCCAAACCCTGGATGTCAGCAGGTACAACACCTCCAGTTCCACTGTTTTGCAGACACTAACTACCCTACCTCTCCCTGGGGCAAGGCCAAACCAGGGGCTTCTTGAAGGAGGCTGCAGGACGGATCAGCTGTGTCGTGGCCCCTGTGGTCCTCTGAACCAGGAAAAGGAGGTGCTGAGCCCAGAGAAGATCTGGGGCATCTGCTCCAGGAGGGCAGGTGGTGCAGTGGCCCCACCCCCTCACTGCCTTTCGGACAGAGGCCACACCATGGCCACAGTTGTGTCTGGTCTGCAGACTTGTTTCTTCTGGCTTGCGCAGCACTTTGCAAAAATATGAATAAGTTGTCAACAATTTAAAGATTAAAGAATTAACCCCTCGACAAATGCATATTTTTAGCTTCTTCAGAAACAGCACATGGGACCATCTGGTCTCACTGCCCTACATTCCTCCTCGGCCACTACAGGCTGGAACTGGGTGGGGTCCACTCACGTGTGAGCGAGACACGCAATGCCCATTCACCTGTGTTGCTCATTTCTCCTACTTTGTGGCTCCCAGAGGCCCTGAGTTTGAGACCCTGTGGTCTGCTCAGCCGCTTTCGAGAAGCTTGTAAATCATGTCTAGTGGAATGAATGAGCAGACACCAGATAGGACCCGGGGGACTGTTGAAGCCAGTCTTCACTTAGCAGGTATTCCTGTTAATTCTCCTCATTCCTCTTTTTCCTAACTTTGGGCCAAAACTCGTCAACCCAACCAGGCTGAGTTTTAAAACCTTTCTTTAAAAACCTTTCTTTAAAAACCTTTCTCGGAGCAAGCGTGGGTGGGATGCAACCGGCTCCCTGACGCAGCAAAAGGAGCATAAACGGAAGTCCGAACAGGCAGGCGCGTAGCGCTCAGGATCCCGGAACTTGCTGTCTGCAAAACCCCATGTTAACTGCTTTGTCTTTCCTCCTTCTGGGCTTTTTAACATCCGACAAGTAACTGAGTAGACGCTGTACTGCGGTAGAAAGCCACCCACCGAGCGCTCAGCCTTCGGAAACCGAGCTCGAGACGTGGTCCCTGGGGAATGCGCTAACGTGCTCATTGGTGGGGAAGAGGAAGTCATAATTTGACACTGAAAAACCAGCCACATGGAAACGCAGGTTGATTAATTAAAACCAATTCTCTCCCCACAGCAATTCGAGGACAGCAGAGAAACCAGACAAAGAAGAGGAAGAGAAGGCGAGAGGTGCCACCAGAGGCCCGAGACGGAGGAGGGAAGATGTGACGCATCGTTCCTCCAGGGGTTAGGGTGTCTTGAGGGGGTGGCATCTGTCTGGTTGGGGCCACTACACCCACAGGGGACGGTGCATTTTGGTCAAACATCTCTGGGGCCAGAGCAGGCTGAAGCTGTGGACAGCCATTGCCTCTTCCCTGGCCCTGGCCAGCCTGCCCGAGTTCCAGGAGCTGGCCCTGGCACCCCTCAGAGCCCCGGGGCAGCGATGTCCAGCCTGGGCTTCGCTGGGCCTGGACAAAGCCGGCTGACCGTGAGCCCCCGCAGGCCGGTCTACCCAGGCCCCCTCGTTCTGCCTCTGCTTCCGTAGCAGCACATGGTCTTGATCCCCAGAATCGTTTTGTTTCAATGGCTGATTCTGGACAAGAGGTGAATGACAATGGCTTGGCAGCAGCTCCCTCAAGTTCCCCAATTCCTTTTATTATTTTTTTTAACCCGCTTGTCTTTTTTGGATGAGACATCCTGACGGCTTCCTGCAGCCAAACTGGGTTTATTTGTCATTCTATCAATCAGAAATCGTTATTAATGACTCACCTACACATCTGCAATGGCATGGTGATTTATGTTCATAATAACAGCCTGGAGGTGGCTTGGGTCCCTACAGGGACTGATCAAGGGAAGATTAAACCATGCGCGGCAGACAGGAGGCTTTCCAAATTGGTGGCAGATCGCTCCCAGTGGTCCGGAGAGGGATCTGTCAGCATCCGTAATGAAAGTGGAGAGGGAGGAGGTGGGCCGAGGCGGCGGAGAGAGATCCCCGGAGAGCATGAGTCAGACCCCAGCTGGTCCCCACTTTGCCTCTTTATTCTTTTTCCTCTTTCTCTCTTCCTCACCCCAAACCAAAACTCCTCTCAGCAAGGACGCAACGTGATTAAACCCATCCATCCATTGCGCCATTTGTTTATTCGCTTATGCATTTGTTCAGCAAAGATTTGTGGCGCACCTGCTACCTGCTGGGCACTGTTCTAGACGCTGGGGACATGGCAGGGAACAAGATGAAGGGTCTGCCTTACACAGCTTAAATAGTGGGGGCAGCAGGCAGCAAACAAACATGGAAAATATGGTGAGCTGCGCAGAGGAGAGCAGGAAAGCCTGGCAGGGCTGGGAGGTGTGGGGCGGCTGCAGTTTGCTGTGGGGGGGGGACAGGGACAGTCTCACCAGCCAGGCGACCTGAGGGAAGGAGAGGTGATCTATAGGGAGCAGTGAGGGAAGGGGAGTTCCAGCAGGGGAAACAGTACGTGCAAAGGCCCTGAGGAGATGTGTTTGGGGAACAGCCGGCCAGGGAGCCCTGCACGGGAAAAGCATACAGATGTTCCAAAAATGAAATCGGTGGCCCAGGTTTCCCCTGGGGCCTGGAAAGGTGATTCTTCCAGGTCTCTACGATTCAGGTGACGCTCTTACAAGAAGCTGTACTTGGGAGGAAAACGTCTTTTATGAAGCCAAGGTGCTTGCTTTCTTGCAAGATTCCAGTTAGTAATTCTGGGATTCGCATTATCAGAGAGGAAGCCGCCTCCAGCCTTTGCTCGTGATAACCAGGGGTGGGGCCAGGCTGCGAGGGTGCTGCCCTCTTCACACCCTCCCAGTCAGAGGGTAGGCTGGAATTGCCGGGAAGCTCCGGCGGGGGGGTACATGCCGATCAGGGAACGGCAGAGAAGCAGTGGGAAGAGGTCCCCTTTCTCTGCTTTGTAGAGCTGTTCTTTCCTCACAAGCCTGTTTTTTCCTTTGCCCCCTTACCACGAGACAGGGTGAAATCAAGGACAGACAAAGCAAGTAGGCTTTAGACCTCCACTATCCAAAGCTCGTGCCCAGCAGTGGACGTCACTGTCGCTCACCTGCCCGCCCAGCTGCCTTTCGGGAAGGAGCCCCGTCGGAGAACCAGCCTGCGGTGTCCTGTTCTCAGGAGGCTTCAGCGATTGCTTGTACACAATTCAAATTTCCACCTCTTTCAGGACAAGGAGTGAATTTTCCTGGGGCAGAAAACCCACCCTAGAGTCCCCACTTAACAATACCCCCCTACTCCAAGAATGTGCAAACCCAAATGACCCCAGTTTCCCTAATGGGTAAAATGATCCCAGATGTGCCCTGGGGCATGACGCCCACGGCTCCGGTCACATGCAGGAAATTGTTTTTGGAGAGGCATGGCAAGTTAGAAAGCCACTTACTGGCTTTTGACATGACTTCTCTTACAGAGTAAGTGGACTCCAAGCTAACTCTTTGCAAATGTAAACACGCGTCCATCTTGTTACAGAAGCAAAGTGCCCATGTGGCAGGAGCACGCCGGCCTCCCTGTCCCCACTGGGACGGGCGCGGTGAGAGTTGGTGAGGCCACGAGGCAGAGAAATTTTCAGCTGTGCTTTGTACCCACCAGAAGACTGTATCTCATATAAATAAATAAATAGATAAGGAAGAAGAAAAAGAAAAAAGAAACCTTGATGTTTCTTACAAGAAAAAGAGAAAGTTAATATCTGGTGGCTTTGAACTCTGGGGCACGCATGCAACATAGAGCTCGTTCTTGGAAACTTGACCTTTTGTGTCCTTTGTAGACACCAGGCCGGTGCACTCTAGCGTTCTGAGACCTCCTTTGCAGGAAGCCGCTGGCTGTACAGGCAGCCCCAGCTCAAGGCTATTAGATTGAATATTTGCTTTCATGAATAAATGTGGATCTTTGGGGAATGGCTGCAAAATGAGCCACAAACACAAATTCTTTGTAAATTATGTAAATTCCTATTTATCTATATAATTGGCAACAACTGGGAATTGTAACGCCTGACAGTTCAAAATCTCTTTCAGCTGCGCTCTTCCTGCCACGCTGCGCTTAAGTGTGTGGAAATGTGACTCTGCCATGGAAGGTCACCTGTGCGGGGGTGAGGCTGCCACCTCCCACCTGGCAGCAGAGGGGCGTGCCCAGGCGCCCTACGGAGAGGTTGTGGATGGTGTACGATGGAATGTTGGCCTTGACCACGTGTTAAATTCTCTATGAGCATTTCGTAAATTATTACAAGTGCAAAAGTGAGTATCTATCAGGAGGAAATGAAAGCGACCGATTTGCTGGCAGGAGTTTGTACAGTTTAGAGAAGCGATTATTTATTGTGAACCCAGTCTCTACTTCAACTCCTTTATGTGGATTGGTTCAAAGGAAAGTCACTGTATATGTAGATAGATTTTAAATTGTGTTCTCAATCCAGTCTCACATTTCTTAGCGCTTGAATTACATTTCTAAAATGCATATGCACTGTTTGGCACTGCAGCAAGGTGGTATTCTCAGAGAGAAATTCATTCATTGTGCGAATGCTCAGAAAATACTAACTGTCACATGCATAATAAAAACCTCAAAGTTTGCTCTGATTTGTGGCTTTTTTCCTTGCCGTTGTTACATGTGTGGGTTGCACGTCAACTTTCCGTGGACCTGTGGAGAGGAGGGAGTGATGTTTCGGGAAGCAGAATCCATCTCAAGTGAATTATGAGATGGGGGCGCCCGAATATTAAGGACGGATCCGGGTTTGGGGACCACCCCAAGAAAATAAAACATTCAAGGCAGCCGGGAAGAGGGAGACTGTGGGAGAGAGCTGGCCCCTCCCGGGGCCCGCTGCGCCTTCCCTGCGGTGCAGAGGTTCCCGCCGGCGCGGACGGCCGCTGCAGGACGCAGGGCAGAGCGCACGGTGTTGCGGCTCAGAGTCCTCGAGAATTAGGAGCCAGAAGCGACCACAACTGCCACATTTTAAGACTTTAAGACTTACTTACAAGACCTTTGTGGGGCTCGAGGGTGTTAGGAAGGAGTGGGGGGGTTCCTCATTTTCTTTCTCTTCCCTTCCTACCTCCCCCTGCACCCCCTGCTTTTGAATCAAGAATTGGTGACCCCCAGAGGCTGGGAACCGGACAGAGACCTAGCGGAAGAGCACAGAGAAACGCAAGATTCCCAGTAGGTTTGACCACTGTCTAATCTGAGAAAACCAAGAGCCTCTTGTTTTAATTAAACTCGTTTTGGAAAGTTTTGACTTCGATGAACCGAGAGAGTGGGATATTCATTTATTCTGCAGGATGCGAGGTATGCCCAGCAGGGCCTCCGAGGCACTCACAGGGTCTCGGTCCCAGAGCCCGGGTCCCAGAGCCCTTCAGGACCCCGCCAAGACCCCGAGCGGAGGATAGCAGAGGGTTCCAGGAGCTGTGGCCATTCTGAGTCCCAGACGTGGCAGACTTTGCTGGCATCTGGGTCCATGGAGCTGTGGGCAGGACCAGCTACAGAGATTGCAGGGCCCCTGACTCAAAACGGACAAGAATTTCAAGATGGCGAGAGCAGAGCCTTAAACCACAAGGGGTCCTTCTTAGTGTGGCCCCATTCCCCGGCCGGGCTGCCTGCCAATGAAGCCTAGCAGAAAGGGCCATTGGGTCTGGAGATCTGGCTTTGTCACCGTCTCCTTTGGGGGGATCAGCCTTGAACTCTCCCAGCCTCAGTTTCCCCATTTATAAAATGGGTGTGATACTGGCTCTGCCTACCTCATGGCTTTATCAAGAAGTCAAGAGTTCGAGTCTTCAAACTTTGCCTTGAACTAGCCACCAGATCCTTTTTTTTTTTTTTTTTAACTAAAAGTTTCTCATGGAAGCACATCTTTGAATTTAAAATGCACCTCAAAGTAATGTAGTTTGATTTATAGAACTTGTCAGGATATAGTTAATATTCTTCCCCCTGGAAGACATATGTTCTCCAAGCCCCCAAATACTTATATGTGAATTTTTAAGTGTTTCAAAGTCCAAGCAAATCAAGTTACCTGTTACTGAGACCATTGTAAACCCACTTGGGTCCTTCTGCCACTGAATATGCCTTTTCTTTTTGCTTTGCTGGTAGGAATTCTAGAGTTGTTGAGATCTGGGTGGTATTTAGTGCAAGGGAAGTGTGGGAATTGCTAACTGTCAGAGGCCAGAATGAATGACTGAAACTACTGCTTGTGCTACCTGTATCTCTTTACTCTTCCCCGCGCTCCAGGATGAGGACCTGGATAAGTGGCAAGAGTGGGGTGACAGGTGGAAGAGGCGGGGGTGTTAGGAATTCACTGCAGAGAGAAAGGACAGGGGAAGGTATCAGGACGGGAACTTGCCCCCTCCCCTCTCTGCCTCCCTCTTTCCTTTTCCTCCTCTCCTCTCCCTCCCCTTCCTCCTTTGCTATTTAGACTGACCTCTCCATGAGGCTGTCTGTGTGAATTCCTGTTTATGTGTGTGATTGGCAAGAACCACCAGGACCACGTCTGGCTCCCAGTATGGACTCAGCCTTCAGTGTCGTGTGCGGGGGAGGAGCGGTTTGCGCCACCTGTGGGAGCCCCAGCCCTTTTCGCCGGCTTCCTTGTTGCTTATCTCACGGAGGGGTGTTCACAACCAAGGGTCTCTGCCTTGTCTTCCACTTTAAACTGCATAGCAAATGTTCCCTATAGCTATCCTGGTTTTCAATGAACACTAGCCCCAGAAAAGAGGTGGAGGTAGAGGGAAAAACCCATCTGACACACAGATGAGTGTCTAGCACACTGCCCTGCAGAAGGAAGTACTCAATAGATGTGTTATAATGCGATATATAATGAGATGAAATGGCCCAGTCTGGGGGTGGGGAGGAGACTTCTTGAAGTAGATGAGTAAGAGTCAGCCAAGCAACGTGGGAAGGACGTCGCCGCTGAGGACAGGGGCTTTGCGCCTGAGCAGAGGCTTGGGGAGGAGCGCAGCCTGGCACAGAGCCTGGGGAAAGCCGTGAGGTCTCAGCAACAGCAGGTGGGAGGAGGGAAGATGTGGAGAGCAAGTTGGGGGCAATGAGGAATATGTGACTGCAGTCGTGACACAAGGAACCAAAGCCAACCCTGCGACCTTTGAACCATCTGGCATGCCTGAGATGGGCAGGGCTCACACGAGCTTGTCGTCTGCTGCGGATGAGAATGATGGGCAAGCTGATTTGTCCATGCCGTTTTGCTATTTTTAGATACATGCAGGGGCTAGGCTCCTCCTGACATTCTTCCCAATGTCACCTTGCAGGAAAATGGGACCGCCATCTAGTTGAACCCCCCCCAAAAAGGCTTCATCTTCCAGGGCCAGGAACTTGACATTCTTTATCTCACTGTGTGTTGGGTCTGACAAATGCAAGTGGATGTTAATCAAATATACACTGAATGAATAAACACACATGTAAACGTGGAGTCCCTATAGAGCAGAGATTAGCAAAATTTTTCTGCAAGTAGTAAATACTTTACCACTAATTTTTTTACTTTTATACTATTTCACTGTTAGTAAATATTTTACTATTTTTGGAAATACTAAACAATTTTTTTTTTGCTTTGTGGGCTATACAGTGTCTGCTAGAACTGCTTTGCCCTTGTGCTTGGAAAACAACCATAGACAACATATTCATGAACGACACAGCCCTGTCTCGTTAAACTTCATTTGCAAACACGGTCCGTGAGCCATATTTGGCCAGTGGGCTTTAGTTTGCCAACACCTGCCAGAGGTAGTGAATTTTCTGTCTTTGTCTATCTGCAAATATCTTTATGCTGAAATTCATAAATGATGGTTTTGCTGGGGATAGAATTTTAGGTTGACAGCAATAGCCCCTCAGTTGTTTGAGGATATTATTTCATTCTCTTGTGACATCAATTATTGCTGGTTAGAAATCTTCTCTGAGACTAATCACTCTTCCTCTGTAGGTAATTTGTCTTTTCTCTCTGGTTGCTTGAATAGTTTTCTCTTTATCCTTGATGTTCTACAGTTTCAGTAGGAAGTGTCTAGGCAGGGATTTTTTTTTTCCTTCACTTTATACCAATTAGCACTTGGTATAAGTTCTCAATTGAAAGGCCTCCCCTGCCCCCTTTTTTTTTCCCCTGGAGACTTGGCTTTCTCTTCCAACGTTGCTACTCTGCTATTCTCTGGCCTCTCCGGAGTGCCTATTTCAACTTCACTTACAGTACATATTTTCTGCTGGGTGAGGTGGCTCGTGCCTGTAGTCTTGGCACTCTGGGAGGCTGAGGCAGGAGGATTGTTTGAACTCAGGAGTTCGAGACCAGCCTGAGCAAGAGTGAGACCCCGTCTCTACTAAAAATAGAAAAAATTAACCAGACTTGGTGGTGGAGCTACTAGGGAAGCTGAGGCAGGAGGATCGCTTGAGCCCAAGAGTTTGAGGTTGCTGTGAGCTATGATGATGCCATTGCACTTTAGCCCGGGTGAGAGAGAGAGAGAGAGAGAGAGAGAGAGAGACATTGTCTCAAAAAAAAAAAAAAAATTTACATATTTTCTCCATTGCCTGCATATTTTGATATGTTCTCTTTCCCCCCTATTTTTGAGTGTGAGTTTAGTATTGAAAATCAGGGGCTGTCATTAAGAGATTATTTTAGGTTATCTGGGAGCAAGTTTTCCCACAAAGCTTTGTTCCTCGCTGTCAGTCAATCCAGCTGTTCCTAGGAGCCCTCCTTGCACAAAGTGTGCATGAGGAGTCCAAAACACACACGAAGTCTCGCATTCATTCAAAGTATGCACCCTCTTTTTAAGCCCTCAGTATAATTCCATGATGTGGATGCTATTCTTGTCCTCATTTTACAGATTATCAAGAAAACTGAGACCCAGAGGGGCTACTAGCTCGTGGTCACATAGCTAGTAACGTGTCCTCACCTGTCCACAGCATGCTCACTTGTCCTATCATATAATTAGTTAATGGCAAGTGACGGTGAGGAATTAAGGCTCATAATAATTTTATGAAGAAGGAATTTTTAATTGAAACATTGAGCATACTTGCTCAATCCTTAGATGATTCCAAAGCTGAAACTGTGGAAGACTGTACCTAGGGAGGCCTTTCCCCACCCAGCCCGCTCACCTCCACGCCGAAGTCCTTGCTGCCGCTATCTGGTCTCCCCGCTGTACTGTGCAATATGAGCAAATACAAACACTTCTCGCTTCCACTCTTTCCTACACAAAAGTTAACATATAACATTTTTTTCTGTGACCACTTCTGCCACCAAATGTGTGAGTTTTTTTTTTTTTCTGACACCAAGAACATGTTGTTTTTCCACACCAGTTCTCCAATTCTCAACATCAAATGAGTGTCCAACAATTGAGCTCAATTCTGACGTTATCTATCTGGAGTTAACATCATATCCCACAAGTTAAGTTCTCAGTCCCACAAGATTGCCCCCACTTCAGACACCAGCCACAGGTGGAGTCCCGAGGTGGCCCACATTTCTGCCCAGCTGATTACAAATTTGGGGGTTCCATAAACCACCCCTCCACGTTGGATAACTCACTAGAACGGCTGCCAGAACTTAGGAAAGTGCTCTGTGTGTGTCTGCAGCTTTGCTACAAAGAGCAGAACTCAGGAACGGCCACATGGAAGGGATGCGTGGGGCAAGGTATTGGGGGCACAGAGCTTCCCAGCACGTCAATGTGTTCACCAACATGGAAACTCCCTGAACCCCGTTGTTTAAAGCTTTTTAGGAAGGTTTCATTACAAAGGCATGACTGATTAAATCTTTAGCCATTGAGATTGAACTCAATCCTGGACATCTGGGATAGGACGAAAGTTCCAGCTCTCTGATTATGGTCTTCTGGGGTGAACATTCCTCATCCTGAAGATATTTAGCCTGGACTGTCACCACTCTGTGAGCCATTTCATTAGCACACAAAAGGCTGCAAATTCCAAGGGTTTTAGGAGCTCTTTGCTAGGAACCAGGGATAAAGACCAAACATTTATTTTTTATTATACTGAACTTTTTCGGTACCTTGCTGCTTTTGTGTATTGTATCCAGAAGATTTTCCTGTATCAGCGCACAGACCGTATTCTCGTTCATCTTACAGTCATATGGTTTTTCACTGGGTGGATACACCATAGTTTATTTAACTGATACCCGTTAATGGACAATGGGATTTCTTCCAGTATTTTGCTATGACAAATAATACTCCAGGGAATAACCTCACAATTGTCATCTCATACAGGTGCAGGTCTACCTGTAGGACAGATTTCTAGAAGTGAGATTGATGTGTAAAAGGGAGAATACAGCCGTACTTTTGGTAGACATTGCCAGATTTGAGGAATGTTTCCTTATTATCCCTGCCTGTAGATAAAGCCCCTACTTGAGGCTCGGACTGATGAAGCACTTTCCCTGAGTGACACATCTACTAAGGAGGCAGGAGTGGACGCAGGTATTCAGGAGACAAGGAAGACTGATGGGCTAGAGCAGAAGGTGCTTCCCCGTGAAAGTGAGATAAAGTGGTTCCACGTGTAGGAACATTATGCAAAACGGCAGGTGGAGCGAAGTCTCGTGAGAGAAAGGAACAGGAGCCACTGAAAGGTGAGACTCTCCCCTGCCCCCTCACGTTCCTTGAGGTGATTTCTTTTTGGAATTTTGCTAACATTTGGGGTGGACAGAGGGAACCACTGCAAGCAGAATGTGCTTATTTCTCCTTCCTGACTGTTGAGGGAGCTCCCTCTTTTAGAGTGGACTGATTCGTCTGGTTGCGTAGGACAGCAGCTATTTTCAGAAGCACTAGGTCCCCGTCTCATAAAAGTAGCTTTTGCATATTTTCACCAAGATGAGAACCTTTTCCTCATTGAGAGTGCAAAAGACAAGGCCCATCTCCACATGCAGCAGCAGACATGTGGGGTGTGTTTGTGAAGCCCAAAACTTAACCCCGCCACCCCCAGGGTGGGTCTCTGTGCTGAAGTTTGTATTATTTGCTGTCGCTGCTCTGGCCACATCTGACTGGATTGGGGCTGGGTGCCTGGAAAGGCTGTCGGCCAGGAGCACGGACGTGGAACATCCGGGTGAACTGCTCAGATACCGGGAGTCAGGGAGTTGGAGGCGTTGCAGCAGCCTGCGGACGAGACGCCTCTCCAGCCCTGTTCTCAGAGCACTGGGGACAGCGGTCTCTAGAGTCAGGGAGAAGCAAGGGAGCTACAACCCTACAAGAGAGCAAGACAGCCTGCGGCCAAGGAGAAAAGGAAGGGGGGCTTTCTTGGTTCTTGGTGACACTTTGTCCCTGACTGGACTTCTCGCAAGGACTGGCTGCACTTTATACTTGGATCTCATGCGAGAATACAGTCTCCTCTCAGCAGAGTCCGTCCAGTCCCTCCAACTCATGGAATGAGATAAAAATTCTGACCTGGGCACCCTCCCCAGCAATCACCAGCTCTTACGACTGCAAGTGGAAGAGGGAAGAGGGAGAGCCTTGTCTCCATCCACACCTGTACAAGTGCTGGCTCCACTGTGATTGGGCCAACCTGGATCATGTGTCCATCCCTGGACCAATCACTGGGCTAGGAGGTTATGGGTTGAGGGTCAGCCTGGGCCCTGGGACTCAGCTGCGGGATCCAAGGGAAGTTCGGATGCTCTTCCCAGAGGAAGAAAAAATGTGGAACAAACAGCAAATCCCAACAAGGGCCCATGCACGCAACTGGTAAGCCACGAACCTTGATTATGACATCGTACCTGTCTTGAATTGAGGGAATTAAGTGCTGCTTCTATGATAAATTGAGGTTTTCATCAATTTCCAGCCTGCCAATATGAAATGCACCTTGCCAGGCTTATCCAGCCACTCCACGCACCTGTCTCTCCCACATTTCTCACTGGAGAAGACCCAGTGATATTAAGATCTTCCTTTATTTCTCTCCATGACCTGTTGCCCAAGAAACAGCTTAGTATTATAAATAGGAAGAAGAGATAATTCAGTGGGAGAACGAACTTGCATTCTTTCATTGAAGGTGTTGGAGGAGGAGGCCACCTCCCAAATCACCACGCGACTGCAAGTCCTCAGCCAGTGAGCGTGTGACATCATATCCCCATCATACCCAGGGTCAAAGAACCTGGAGTTCCAAAGTTCAACCTTAAATATCTCAAGTATTTATTCACTTAGTTGCTTGGATCAAAAACCAGGGGAAATATTTTCCTAGTAACTAATTGATTAGCCTTGGGACTTGGACTCAGGGAGTCCTACTTAGAGGTACAGGTCACTTCTAAGGGGTGTGGAACCTGTGGCGCTGGGGCCACAGGTGGCCTTCTGGACTCTCAACTGTGGCCTTTTGACCGAATCCAAACTTCACAGAACAAAGCCTTGTAATCAAGGGATTTGTTCTGCAGAGTTTAGATTCGGTTGAGGGGCCACACTCGAGGCCGCAGGCTCCCCACGCGGGGTGCGCTTCCCGCTTGCTCAGTTTCCAGTATGACCCTAGTTTAGAAGCGAGATGGGATGAGTTCTACAGGTATTTGCCTTTTCTCTTGGTAAATATGGTCAACGTTGAATAAAAAAGAAAGCCGGTTCTTAAGAACCTGCTATTTGCGGATCACTCTTAAGACAAAGTGAGTGTGAATCCTTGCGGTGGCCGCGGGCGTCCGTGCCCCGCCCTGCCCGGTGCTCCGCCTCTTCTCGCCCAGCTGCTCCTGAGGCTCCAGCCACACAAGGCTCCGTGCAGCTGCTGGAATTCCTGTCCACCTCGTGACCTTCACTTAGACTGTTTCTCTGTCTAGAATGTTCCTTCCCCTCCGCTCTATTCATCCAGCATCTATTCCATCCCCACCCAGTCTGGATCACGGCCCTGCTGCTCTGTGCCTGCCAGCACGCATCTCGGGAGGCCACCACCCCCGTGGGCCAGCCGCCGGGCAGAGCTGCAAAGAAGCACAGCTCGGTGGCCAAAGCGTGCCTTCAGTTTTTACATGAATTTCCCCTTTGCTGCAAAGGGAGACACAGAGATCAGCAACGCTTGCTGAAATCTCCCTGTAGCCACTCGCACCTTCTCTCCACGCCTCCTTAACCACACCTGCCCCATCCTGCCCTGTCCCACGCCAGAGTCTCTGGCTCTCAGCTCCCTTCCCCAGTTCTACCTCCCGGAGGGCCTAGAGAACTGGCCTGATGAGGGGGAGCCTCTGGAGGTTGGGGAGAAGGGGGAGCAATAGAAAGCCAGAGGGGCAGGGGGAGGTCAAGGTCGTAAATAGTCTGTCTTGTGCATACTTGTTCCGAAATTTTTTACTACTTGTTCCCGCCATCGGTCTCCCTCTGGAGGACGGAGCTGATGGCTGTTGCGTTCACTGCTGTCATGGGTGCTGAGACAGGCCCTTCGCATTCAGCACCCACCGCAGAGGACTAAGGCACAGAGACAGCATCACAGGCTCCTTCCCTCGTGAGAAACCAAGTGCACAAACAGGCTCCGAGAAGCCCAGGAGCCTGGAGGAAGCAGGTGTCCTCTCCTGGATCTGCCCTGCTGGGACATTTCCGCTGGCCCCAGCCAGAGCAACCAGGTTTGTCCACCTTGAGTCAGACCCACACTGTCTCCAGAGAACCTACAGTTCTCAGTTTCTCCATCTGAAAAAACGGTCATACTTTCCCGGAGCTGTTTTGAGACTTTTGCATGCCCTGGGCACGGTTATTTTTGGATGGCGCAGGCCAAGACACGTGAACACATGAGAGTGCGGATGACACATCGCACGCTAGGCAATAATTCGGGGGCCTGTAAAATTTTCTGAAAGGTTTCTTACTTTTCTTTGGACATTTATGTAGAATTTGGCTCAGTAAAAGTGACAAAGACAATAATACAAAATTTTCTTACGTGTTCTTAAAATGTTGGATGTTAAGAAGAAAGTATTCATTGGGGTTATAGGGTTAGGTTTGCTTAATTGATGTGTTTACATACTGTTAATAATAGAGTTGCAGCTGACTAGTTGACATAGGGCTATATTTGAAAGACAGTTGATGAAGCATTCGGCAATTTTATTTTGCAAGGTTGTTTGTGTTTTTCCTTTGCTTTGTCTTGTTTTATATTTTGGAGCCAACAGATTCCGTTCGCCTCAGCCCTCAAAGCCAGGCACTTTGAAAGGCTCCTAAGCGACAGCTATGTGTGGGTCCAAGTATTGCCTAAATTCAAACGACTGATCTTGAGGGAGAAAGGAAAATGCCTAAAGTTTTGTTAGCTTTTGTGCCAGTCTGCTGCTTTACAGCAGATCTTGCTAAAATTTAGAGGCTTAAAAAACTAACGTCCACCCCACACAAGCCACAATCTATGGGCCATTGGTGTGTTTCTGCTCATCTAGGCTGGGCTGGGCTTGCTTGTGCGTCCACAGTCAGCGGGTGGTTTAACTTGGGACTGGCTGGCCTGGCATGGCCTTTGCTGGAGTGACCTGGACCTGCCTACAGGGTCACTCATCTGGCCGAAGGCCATGGTGGGGGCAGGGTCCCAAGAGAGGGAGAAGGGATGCATGCAGGGTCTCCCACTCGTTCTGTTGTTCGA
This sequence comes from Avahi laniger, assembly GCA_963575035.1. NCBI lineage: Eukaryota > Metazoa > Chordata > Mammalia > Primates > Indriidae > Avahi > Avahi laniger. The sequence continues at coordinate 80,994 of CAUYSK010125563.1, forward strand.
AGCAGTCACAAGCAGCCCAGATTCCAGGGACATGGGGATAAACTCTGCCTCTTGCTAACAGGAGCCACAAAATCACATTACGAAGGCGGGATATGGCTGTAGAAAGAGGGGAGAATTAGAGTTACATCTTTGTGTTTGTCACAGCTGAATAGCAAATCTATCATTTATTTGTGCTTCATATTTCAAGGAAATACTTAGCCCTAGCAGAAAATATGACTTTGCTATACCCAAATTCTGTCTTTTCCATACAATGTAATCAATGTCGCCTTGACGTATGTCAAATGACAATGATGCAAAATGCACATTTGCTACCAGGATCTCTCCTGACATGAAACTCTGTGTATAACGTGTCCACACTGCCCCTGGCGTTTTCCTGGAAGCTGTGATGGGTGCTGAGTGTGGGCTCTGTAACTTTGGTGCTTACAGGTTGTTTTGCTTGTTGTTGTTTGAGCGAGGGGATTGGCCTCTATGAATTCTGATTGCTCTGTAACCTGGAGATAGCAGGGTTAACGTCCTCACAGGGTTGTTGTGAGGATTCACTGGTACGATGCTATGCACACTGAATATACTCAATAGATAGGAGCCGTTACTGTGGTTGTTCTTGTTGGTTGTTCAGAGCCCAGGACCAAGTTTGTATTCTGGAAAGTCCGTTGAATGAATAAATTAATTACGCAATACCAGTTTTTCCAAGAGCAGAGAAATGCAGAGGACGTGAGGAAAAGAAGGCAAGAAAAGTTGGCTGGCCCTTTGGGATCTCTTTCGGAAGAGAACTGCTCACTGATCCCGTCTTCTGTTGAGTGCCTGGGTTGCTACACGGCCAACAGGTGAAGGGGCCCGGACAGCTGCAGGGTGGGAAGGGGGCTTTTCTCAGAACTCTGAACGGCTTCTTCCCTCTGTTAGAACAGTAAAACTGTGGGGCAGTACAGGGGCACTGTGATACTGGAGAGGTTCCAAGCTCCCTGTGAACCAGGCTTGCACGAGGGGCTGGGCGGAAGCCCGTCCTCTGATGGACGATCATTGCTGGGAGACAAATGGGACAAAGTCGCTGGAGGAGGTGGGGGTCTGGGTGGGAGAGGATTAAAATGTCTCTGGGAAAGAAGGGGCTGTGAACGAATCCTCTGAGGACACTGGTAACATTTGTAACGGGGCACTTTGGCTCATGGAGAAGCTTCTGGGCATGGGAATTCCTGAGCCCAGCTGGTGGGAAAATCCTCAGAAAACCTTGGGATTTGGGTCTCTGCAGCTGGGCAGCAGCTGTGAGCCTGGAATTGGAGCCAACCACAGGTGGTCCCACCTGCTCCAGTTACCACATTTTTCCACCCCCGTCTCAGAGGCCCAGCTACTTTCCCCTTCAGAGTCGTGGGGAATGTGGAAGGAGAAAAGGAAGAGACCATTTGTCGAAAGGATTAGGGAGAAGGGTATGCGGTCCGGAAGCCCCCAGAGGCTCAGGGTTAATGACCAAAAAGGCTCAGAACAGCAGAATTTGTGCTGTTTCCACCGATGCCTCAGTTAGATCATCCTCTGACGTCACAGGCTCTGCACCTGTGGCGTTGCGCGGTCAACACTCGGTAACGCGGCCTCCATAAATCCAGACTTTGTAATTGTCCCGACAGGCGTGGATTGGAGCTTCTTTGTGAATTATCTGTGAAAAAGCAAATTAAGAGATTAATCCTGACTGTGTGGGACATGCCTAACCTACTTACAAGAACAAACTCTCTGCCCTCTGAGAGCATCTGTTATTGACACTATGCAGTGAATTAGTAGAGTAATTATCCACGATTTCTTTGGGTCTAACAGAGTTCTAGTGGGCAACACTCTCTTTAGTATTTATTGTACTTGATGTCATAAATAAGGGATTTAGTTTCTCATAATCCAATAGACATCAGCCTCTGGTGTGGTTCATTTTTTTATTTCCTAATTGAAAAAAATATAAATTTTTGAGTATAAAATTTATTTTGGCATTTTCTAAACCTGGCAGCAATAGATAGGAATTGTCATTCTCACGGCATACCAGTAGAAGTGGAAGCTAGAATAATCCTTATGTAAACAATTTGTCAAAATGATTGAAGAACTCGAAAATGTTCATACCCCAAACTTTGATTGCAAGGATATTCATCACAATGTTACTTAATATAGCAAAATACCTACGGAAAAAACCCACTGCTTAAATGACAGTAATAATCTGACATTTTCTAGCAAAAATTGAGACATACTCTGATGACTGTCAATGAAGATTTAGTTGGAGTGACAAAAAATAAACAACAAAAATGTGATCCTCTTGTTTGGCTGTAGTCCGGCCTGGAGAGGATGTTTCGGAAGTGGCTGTTCATGTACAGAAGGGATTCCTGAGGCTGTGTGTTGGCCTCTTGCGGTTCAAGGCCGATTTTCAGACCATCAGCTCTGTCTCCCGGACCGAGGGTTTGAGCATCAGAGAAGCCTGAAGTCAGAACGGCAGACTGGAGTCTCCGGAAACATACAGAATTCACTCAACATTCGTCTTGCACATAAGTTGTCAAGAATACCATCTTTGCCTACAGGGAGGTGCTCCTCGAAGATTCTGGGATCACAGATGTGGTTCTCCCTTTCAGCGTGGCACCAAGCTCCCTGCAAAGGTAGCCAGCTGTTGCTGAGTCCCGGAATGTGGGATGGGCGGATGGCGGCCTGGCCAGGCCTGGCTCGAATTCACAGCCTGATACTAGAGAACTGATGGGCATTGACTCTCTGTGACATCCGCTTCTTGAATTGACACTATAAGCCTTTGGGTGGGGGCTGAAAGTGTTTAGGGTGCAGAGAAAATGGAGGAGGGTGGGGGAGTTCACCCCTCCTTGCCTACCTGCTGCCGTGAGGGAAGAGGGGTTAGGCGAGGCTGGCGGCGCTGCTGGGGAGACTGGGGCCCCGGCAGGCAGGCAGGTGCCAGGCTGAGGATGGGGCCTGCAGACCCCAGGGCAGCTCTGGGAAAACTTACTCACACTGAGCACAGTGCCTGAGCACAGGACCATGAAACTTTTAGGGTCCTATGAAATGTTTTGATTTCTTTTAAAATCAGAAGAAAAAAATAAATATTGTAACAATAATGAATATCTCATAACAAATCCATCCCGGATTACATTCATCTTTATATCAATACAGTCGTAAGAACAACTTTGTAATACTCTTTGTAGAGAAAGGGGACCAGGGGGTGCAAATGTCAGGCTACGGCCCTGGGCAGCCTTGGGACCTCAGCGGCAACCCCTGCACTCTGCACACTCGTTTTCTCTCTCGAGAAGAGGGAGGCATGTCCTGAAACGGCTGATGGGGCCAGGGGGTGGCCAGTGGACCTGCCATTGCACACCTTGAGAAGACTGTAGGGACCGCCAGAGATTCTGCCTGTGCAGGTGGGAGCAGGTGCGGCAAGCTTGGTCTGTGAAATATTACCGCTCCTTCGGCTGCACACGTGGGCTGGGGTCATCCAGAAGACGCATTTAAATTTGGAAGCAGTGTCGCAGCTGTTTTCCGAGGCAGCGTGAGTCCTCCGCTATCAGAAGCTGGGGTTCCGGACGTGTGCACACCCTCTTTGCAGGCAGTGTCTGCGGAGGCCTGAGCGCTCTGGGCTGGAAGCTCGGCCCCCCTCCTCTGAGTAACCACGGCAAGTTCTCTGAACGCTTTCTGCCTCAGTTTCCCCATCTGTAATGTGGGGATAGCAACAACACTTTCTCATGGAACAGTTGTGAGAACTAAATGAGATAATGCACGTAAGTGTTTAGAATAATGTGGGCACACGTCGTGAACAAGAATATTAATGATGAGAAGGAGGGCAAGAGGAAGGGAGACAGGAGGGTCTGTGTGTGCTACCTCGTCACATGTCTGCCATGAAACAAGGCCACAGCCATCATCGCCCCACATTTCACGGCTTCCTGAACCTCGCCAGGGATGCAATCTGGCTAAAGATGGACTCTCTGTGTTATTGGAACATGACCCGTGTCAGCCGATCGTCTTTGCAAAGAGCCAGGAGACCAGCTGCCGAAGAGCTGGGAGGGTGCAGAGGTCCGTCTGTCAGAGTGGAGGGACTGTGCTTAAACGATAGCAAAGCAGCACCTGCACCCTGCGTGGTGAGGCTCAGGGGGAGAAGGAGGCCGATGAAAAGAAACCCTTCCAGCTAGTCCTTCAAATAGCTCAGAAGGAAGCTTGGGCCAAAAGGGCCTTGTGGCAACAATTACGCACAGCGGCTGGGAGCCAGGCTCAGCTGAGCCCTGGGGCTGTGAGCACGGCTGTCGCCTTCTGGAATCTGGCCTGTGGGCAGAGGCATCCAGGAAGCCGCCTGCAGGGTGAGCGAAGCTCTAAGAGACAGTGAGGCATTGCTGGAGCGCGGGACTGTCAGCCTCTAAGACACAGCAGAGCGTGGCCGTCAGGCCTGCAGGCTCCGACGAGGGGCCTGGGGTACAAATCCTGGCTCGGCTCCTAGTGGCTTTTTGACTTGAGACAAGTAATTCAACCTCTCTGTGCCCTGCTGTCCTTATCTGCGTTTTTGTGAGGGTGGAATGAGACGATGCGCATAAGCTGCAGCTGTCGCACTTCTGCCTGGCGCTGCGGGAGGGCGACTGGAAGGCCCCTCCTCATGGGCCTCAGGGAGGAGAAGATGCCCCAGTTAGGGAGAGGGTTCGAGACTGAGGGAAGTCCAGGGCATGAGAACAGACACGTGAGGGGTCCGGTGCGGCTAGAATTTGGGGGTGGGGCGTTTGATTTGCGTGCGCGTGGGCGTGTGTGGGGAGGGGACCTGAGCGGACGGGAGCAGCAGGAAACCAAAGGGGAAAAGAGGCTGAGATCTGGCCCTGGGGACTGTGCCCGGTTTTAAAGCAACAGGATGAGGGGTGGTGGTGACAGTTAGGTTCACACTTTAGGAAGAGCACTTGGTTCCACCCTGAGAGTATGGGTGAGGCCAGACAGGGCCCCAGAGGCCCAGGACACTGGGACCATAGCCCAGCCAGGCAAGCGGGACAGAGGCTGGCACAGGGCCCTCCCAGCCCCGCCTGCAGGAGAGATTTACAGCTGATAACAATGACTCTCCAGTCCTTTGGGGGGTGGGGGCTGGGCTCACATGGAGCACAGATTCTCTCCCAGAAAGTCTAGAGCCCCTCGGCTGAGCAGAACTGCTGGGATGCCCGAGTTCCTTTGTCAAAAAGCGCCACTAGGCAGCCGTGGTGACAACAGGCCCGCCATCTGATGGGGTGGCTGTGATTTAGGAGAGGCGGCTGGGTGTCTCTGCAGACGGCCTGGATCCCTGGCGCATGTCCCCCTTGCATCTGGAGCTGCTCGTGCGCTCGGTCATGTGGGAGCAGACACGCGTGTGTGCTTGGAGATGCAGCTCTCGGTGCTAGCTGTCACTCGCTGGGCTCTGCACAGCCCCCGCTGTGATCTTAGCTCGCCTGTCTCACTGAATTCTCGTCACAGTCTCGTGGGGACCATTGTCCCTATGCTGCAGACGAGGATACCCAGGAAACAGGGAGTTCAAAGGCTGACTTTGGACTTGGGACCTTTGACTTATGTTTCTTTAGACTAGGGTTTCTCAGCCTTGGCACTGCTGGCGTCTGGTGCAGGATGGTTCTCCGTGGTGAGGCTGTCCTGGGCACTGTGGCATGTTTAGCAGTGGCCCTCGCCTCTACCACTAGATTCCAGTAGCACCCCCAGACATCGCCAGCCGTACCCTGGGGGCACAGTCACTGCTGGTTGGGAAGCATTGCTGTAGGGAGAGGCTATGGGGACCTCGAAATGCTGCCCACTGGCCCATTCCCTCTACCCCAGCCCCAGCCTGGACCTGGGGTCTGCTGAAAGCTAGCTTTCAGTCCCAGCCAGGCTGGAGTGCAGGTCACCCAGAGTGGACACTTCCATGTGCCTTCTGGTCATTGGTGCTGCCTGGAACAGAGCCCATGTGAGCTCTGGGGGGCATGCCACTATATCAAGCCTTGGGTACACTCAGACTAAACTGTCTAAGAGGTCAACAGTATGACAAGATTTCCAGGGACCTTGAAAGTCGTCTGCAGATTGCAGACTTGCCAATGCCCACAATCTGGGGGCCAATTGATTACGTGTATGTATTATGTCCTTTTGGTCCTTTTCTCCGGAAAGCCCTGACTCATATGGCATGCACCTGTGAGGGACGTGGCAGAGAGGGAAGAGCTGCCTGATCAGAGTCGCTGCTGGAATGACGGGATCCAGGAATCCGGCCACACCCGTCTAAACTACTCTCTGCCTGGGATTCGTCATCCAGAGAAGGAGGGTCTTGCCGGCCGGCATGACCACGGGCCTGCTTCTCAGCCAGGGGACAGCGGCATTCAGAGTCCTCCCCCATGAGATGGAAGAGGGATTTCCCCAAAAGGATGCTGTGGGGAGGAGGATGTGGACGCTGAACAGCAGAAATACACAGAAGAAAAACCAGCACGGCCACACAGGTTGGGATAGACCCAGTGGTTACGAGTTCCAACCCCTCCCTGGGTCCGTACTATGAGATGTGATTTTGTGTCTTCTCCCATCAAGGGGTGAAGTCTGTCTCCCAGCCCTGGAACACAGGCTGCCCTGTTACCTGCCTTGGCCAAAAGAATGGGACAGAATCGACAATATGCCAGCGGTGGGTCCCACACACCATGGGGCTGGCTGGATGCCGCGCTCCCTCTCAGCACCTGCCCGGCTGTCCTGAGAAGAAGCCTGGACTGGCCCATGGGGGCTGGGAGACCAGTGGGAGTAGAGCTTAGTTGTTCCAGCCAAGGCCACCCTCGCCTGTGGACAGCCAGCCGAATCCCAAACTTGAGAGAGCACAACAGGGTCAGCAGAGCTCTGTCTAAACTGAAGTGGACCATGGGTTAAGAGGAGGTCCAGGGAGTCCAGAAGAGACACCTGCTGATCCCCAGACTCATGAACAGTAATAAATGTTTCTCGTTTCTAGCCACTGAGTTTGTGGCTTGTTTGTTATGCAGCAAATGCTAACTGATACACAGTGACTAGACCAAGGCTCAGAGAGACTTGGTTTGCCCAAAGTCACATCACTAGTTAGTGTTGGATCCAGAGTGTAGACCCTGATCTAGTGGAATCAGTCCCTGTAATAACATAACCAGAGTCAACAGGGGGTTTGGTTCAATAACCTTAAAAAGCTTCCAATAGAAATGAGCTTCGTGCCATGGCTGCAGGAGGCCAGATGTGCTCCAGGGGCCCCCAGCTCCCAGGCTGAGCGGTGAGAGAACATCCAGGCGTGTTTATAGCTAGACGCTGTTTCCTAGCACCTCGTGGGGGCTTCTGGCTCGTGGAAATGAACATCCTGGGCTGCACTGAGGCGAGAGCAACACAACAGAGACCAGGGTTCCAAAAGCAGCTTTAATTAAAGTAACAGCAAAGCTCATTTAGTGGAATACATGGCTGGGAGGACCTCGTAGTTCTGGGAAAGCGTGGCTCAGCAGCGCGGATGGGAACGCTCGGCCCTGATTTCGCCGCTTGGCCACAGGGAGCCGGGCCTCTGCATGGCAAAGGGAGGCCCGGGGAAAGGCGGGTGGTCGAGTGCATCTCAGCTTTCCTTCCACAACGCGGGGTAGGGACTGTCCTTGCCCACTAGGCAGAGAAGCGAGAAAACAGTGTTCCAGAAAGATCAAAAGCCACACAAAACAAGTGTGGCATGGTGATCAAGACCACGGACTTTGGTCATGTGCGGTTTTGCCTCTTAACCTCTCTTCCACCTTGGACAAGTCACTTACCTTTTCGGAGCCTCGTTTTGCTCATGGTAACAGGAAGATGGCACTTGACCACGAGAATCAGGACAGAGATGAAGGACAGAGGCCGTGGCGAGCCTCTCTAACCCAGACCTCTCTGCGTCCAGTGCCTTAGCACAGGGCCTGTCGTGGCTGAATTCACTGGGAAAATGTTTATACTCAGCATTCGTTCATAAGTGCAGTGCCTTGCGTACCGTGTCAATCAGGGCTTTCCAGAGAAAAAGATCCAACAGGATGTAACATATACATGCAGACAGTTGGCCCCAGGACTGTGGGCAGGGCCAAGTCTGCATCTGTGGTGGCAAGCCAGCGGGCTGGAGACGGAGGCAGGGTCCCTTCTTACTAAGGAAACCTCAGGTTGTGCTTTTAAGGCCTTCAACTGACTGGCTGAGGCCACCCACAGCAGCGAGGGTGACCTCTGCAAAATCAGCGGATTGCAAGCGTTAGTCATTTCCCCAGAACACCTGCATGGCAACGTTTTGACAAGCGTTTGACCAAACAACTGGCACCATAGCCTGGCCAGGTGGACACGTAAAATTACCGTCACACACCTGTTATTCCTGTTATTCCTGTAAGCCTCCCAACACAGAACCCCTGAGTCAGGATGTATGGGCCTGTGGTGGCAGACCCCCAGGACACCTCCAAGACCCCTGCCCCTGGTGCGTGTGCCCTGTGTGTCCTGTCCCTGTGAGTGTGGCAGAACTGGGAATATGATGGATGTCACTCCGAGACTACCTTACGCAGCGGAGGGGATTTTGCAGATATAATTCGGGTTATTAATGAGTTGCCTTTGAGTTAATTCAGAGGGAGATTATCTGGTGGGCCTGACCTAGTCACATGGGCCCCTAAAGTCTAGGTCCAGAGATCAGAGACAGAAATGAGAGAGGTTTGATGTGGAGGCGGCTCTGTGGCGGGCTTTGAAGAGGAAGGAGCCCTCATGGCGATGTTCATGGCCTGTGGGAACTGGGAGAGGCCCCGGCTGACAGTTGGCAAAGAAATGGAGACCCCAGTCCTACAACTGCAAGAAATCAGATTCTCAGAACTTCTAGAAAGGAACACAGCCTGGTTGACACCTTGATTTTAGCCGGGCGAGACCCAAAAGTCCATACCTGGACTTCTGACCGGCAGAACTGTGAGCAAATAGGTAAGTGTTATTTTAAGCCACTGAGTTTTTAGTAATTTGTCACCTAGCATAGATAGCTAAAACAGGGCCTGATTTACAGTAAGGATACACCAGGGGCAGATGGGCCTGCCCAAGGACATCGATCCCAGCAGGGGCAGCTTCCGGGCGTGTGACCTGTGCCCTCAAATTGTGCCCGCCACTTAGAAGAACCCACACTGGGTTGCAGCTCTGCTGTTGCTGTCTTGAAATTTTTGATCATTTTTGCACAGGTGGCCTCACGTATTCATTTTGCACCTGCCGTGCAAAACCGGTAGCTGGCCCTGCATTTAAGAAATACCTAGGTATACCTACCATGCGCCAGGCACTGTGCTCAATGGTCCCTACCCTCAGGGGGTTCCAACATGATCCGGGAGAGACAGTCAAATGATCACAAAAAGTTACCATTGAGATAAGAGTTCATACTCAGAGACACAAGGGACGGAGAAAACAGAGCTGGGATGCTGCCCTGATGTGAGAGGGGATGACCAAGCCAAGAGGGCGGGGAGCTCTGGGCAGAGCCAGTGGCAGGGGCAAAGGCCCTGTGGTCTGGGGTGAGGGCACTCGAGAAAGGAGATGTGAGGGCAGTGCAGCCAGGCAGGTCAACAGGGCTGGGCCACGCTGGCCGGAGCTGGAGGTGAAGGGATTATTGGAGGTTCCCAGCAGAGGGTGGCAGGATGGGGTAGGGGGCGGCTGGGGAGCCAGAGTGAGGGACAGGGGCAGGGGAGAGACAGAGGTGACCCAGTGAGGGTTGCCACCATGGGAGGCAGGGGCAGAGGACCAGGAGGGTCTCAGGCAAACCCAACAGATGGGGGCAAGAGGGAAGCACGGGCAGGGAGCATGGCCCAGGGTGAGCTGCGGTGGGTTCTGGCTCACACTGCTGGGTGACACCAGAGGCCACCACACAGGTGCAGAGAGAAGAGCAGGTTTGTGGTGCCGTCATCACAGATCTGCCCACTGCGAAGATGGGCCATTTCCAGCCACGGTGCCGTCTCTGCAAAGGTGCTGCATAAACAGCGGATTTGTAGCCAGCGACGCCAAGGCCGGCTCCCCGGACCTACGAGAATGGTGGCCTCTCTTTCCCCAGCCCAAGCCTCAGCCAGGCGCCCCCCACCCCGCATCCAGCTTTTTCTTTGAGACATTCCTTTGGCGGTCAAGAAAGCTGTGCCTTTAAACATTTACTTCCACGGAAAAGCCTCCCCGGGGAAGAGCGCCGCCCCCACCCCCTCATTCTTTCAAGATTGATGAAGGTCAGATACGGGGGAGGGTGTAGGGTGACAGGTTCACGATGTGGCTTTAGAGCTCCGCCTGATTCCAGAGCCAACCAAACTGCGATCCATCCTGCGCCTTTCCCATTAGAATCAAGTCACATGTCACAACCCCAGGCCAGCAGCGAATGATCCCTGGCTGCTCCCCCGGCCTCCTCAGGAAGCAAAGCCCAAGGCACGGGGACCCGCAAACACAGCCCCGTCTTCCTGCGCGCTGTCCCATGGGATTCTGCAAAGCCCAGGGGACGATCTGGGGCAATGACTCGCTGGTGTCCAGGCACCCAGAGACCGGAGTATCAGCGCGAAGGCCTGGATCCTAAGCTTGCCCCCAGATCCCACTCAAAGCCGCCGGGCTCTGGGATAAAAGGCCACCTCTCTGATGAAGCCTGTGAGGTTGATAAAAAAAATCAAAAGAAGAATAATATTTTTTGATCCAATGCTATGAAATTGAGATTCCAGTGTTCGCAAGTGACGTGGCACACAGCCATGCCCGCTCACTCACCTGCCTTCTCCATAAAAGGGCAGAGTCGTGGTAGAGACCACGTGGCTCCCAAAGCCTAAAACATGTCCCGCACGGCCTTTGACAGAAGACATTGGCTGCCCCAGGCAGAACTGCGAGAGCCCTCCCTGCTGGCTGTTAAACAGCCGCTGTCCTGGGCTCCCAGTAGCCCTCCCCCCACCGCGAGGAAACTTCGGGAGCTCCCCGAATCCATCAATGCAGCTGGGCCGTCTGCAGAGGGTAGACCCTGCGACAGCCTATGCAGGCGGCTGCTCCCACCGAAGGCGCCCACTGTTGCACCTGTGTGTCGTAGGCTGCACCCGTCCCTGGTGTTCTGGCTGCTCCTTCCAGAGTCTTAGCTCATGCTGTTCCCTGTGCCTCGATGCTGTTCCCTCCATCTCCACCACCACATATGAAGTCAACCGACTCCTCCTCAGATCTTGTCTGGAGGATCAGGAGAACCTCCTCTGCCCTCAGGATAGGTCGGATCCCTCGTTACACACTTTGGAAGAAGGTCCTCATGGAGCCACACTCGAGAAGTCGGCAGCCATCCTCCCCATCTTTGAAGGCAGAGTGTCCACATCAGCTATTTGGAATTTTTCTGCATGGGAGAGTTATCTCTTCTCTCCAGTGTATTTATTTATTCAACATTTTTAATCAGTATGGTCTCATGGATATTTATTTTTACTCTGAGTTATGATTTGGTACTACTTTACATACTTTGTTTCTCCAATTGTTCTAGCTTCGACCATTGGGAGCTCTTTCAGCTGGCTCCTGAGTTCCTCTGACACTCTCATCATTGTGGGTGGCTGTTATTATTATTTGTTTCGTATTTCCTTACTTTCTGGCGCTATAATTTGCCCCAAGGTCATCGTGTACATTCCTGTCCCAGTCCTGCAGTAAGCTACTTTTCCAAGGAGCCTTGCTTCCTTGTGGCTGGTGACAATGATGCTAGAAACCAAGACATGGGTGCAGGCGTACTCGCTGCTATGGGATGGCGTTGCTCTTGGGCACTCTCAGCGGACACAGGAAGGAGATCTGTGTCTGCACACTAGCTCGCGTATGCACACACATCTGCGAATAGTTTTGTATGCAGTCACCTGTGTGTGTGCACGGCTCAATGTGAGTTCATGCTGATGTCACCAACGCTAACCCATCACCACGTGGACCATTCTAGCCCCCCCCATGCCTATCTCACTCCAGCAGTGGTGTGGAGAGTCCAGATGTGCACTCGGGAATCACGCTAAACTCTTAGACCCACATCTGGAACCTGGACACTGGCTCCCCATTTACCTCGTTGTGCAGTTGCGGGGGACACGTGTGTCAGTATCAGAGCTGCTCATCAGTGCCCCCCACCCATGGAAGGACTTTAGGAGCCAGGCCACAGGTCCCGTGGCCTTCGTCTCACCAACTCCACTCATTCCGAAGTCACTCGGGTCAGCACCTTTCCTGCTCAGTGAAGTTGTCTCAGACGTTTGTAACGCAGTTAGAGGGTTTGGTCACATTCTGAATTCCTTCCTGAGTTGGGGGGTTATTTTTATGAGTTAACAAGCACTAGGGCTCTGGCTTTCTGGAGAGGGGCCAGGGAAAGTCTATGGCAGGCCCGGGGGTGACAGTGCTTTGACAGTGACTGCCTCCTGCTGGTCTCACCAGCGCCCCCCCAGCCCGGAGTTAGTCTGAGAAGTGTTAAGGGCAGGAATGAAAGAAGCCGATTTGAGTGGAGATTTTGTGAGTCTCTGGGCTCAAGTAGTCCTGCTTTGGTGCTGCCAGGTGACAAAGTGCCGCCCCAAGTGGGGGAGAGGAATCTAGCCTGACTCTGCAAAGACCCGTGGGGCTGGGAGTTCTGGGTGGCAGCTCCTTGGCAGGTGCATCCATCGTCCTGGCCGGCAGTGACAGTCCCCTGGGCAGCTCCCGGGGAGGGTGCAGGTTCACGTGCACACGAGGAGGCTGACTCCGGAGAGCAGGGCAGGGGCTGCTTTGACGGGACGGCAGCTGGCAGGCTCAAGGGCGGTCCACAAATACTTGGGAGCTCTGCGAGGAGCTGGGCTGGTTCCGGGGTGAGTACTGAGGTTCATAACTGGTATCACATTTTAGTGCTAATATTCAGCCGGCCCCACAGGTGTCTGCAGGTTGACAAGGGGCAGGTGAGTGGGGGGGGGTTGGAGCAGAGCTGCTCGTAGCCAGCTCTGCCACTTGCTAACCTGTGGCCTGGGGCCGGCATGTGACTTCTTCCTGCATGACTTTCCACATCTGTAAAGTTTGCAGTAGTAATTCCTAGTCCCTGCCTTAAAGGGTTGTGTGAGGATCGACTTAATTAATTAATTAGAACGGCACTTGGCATACAGCGAGGGCCTGTGCGGTGCCAGCGATGAGGAGGAGGAGGAGGAGGAGTGCTGGCATCCCAGGCTGTTGGGGCCTATGGCCCTGGGGCTGCAGCTGGAAGAAATTCACGACTTTCTTCTTGGGAGGCTGGACTTGTCACACTGTGGCCGAAGGGGCCAGCAGTGCCTTAGAGTTGGAAATTGGGAACTTGGAGTTTCCCTAGGGCTGGGCTCCCCAGAAGCAGCCCCTAGATTGTGGATTCATTAAAGGGACACCCCCCCAGGGAAACCGGGGAGGTAGGGAAGGGAGCCGGGAGGGAAGGGTGAGACCCAGAAGGGCAAGGCAGCCCCGTCCTGCGGGGAGCACTGCAGCCTTGGTGACAATGAGGTCTGTCCTGCTCGAGGCAGGGGACTGGGCTTCTGTACCCCCACGGCACTCAGCCCTGGGCTGCGGGCTGCCCTGGGGGTGAGGACTGAGGCACCACGTCCTCAGCTATTTCAGCAGCATGGACACCGTCCTCTAAAAGCGCCTGCAGTGTGAGCAGTCAAGAGCAAGCCCACAGCGGCCGGGGGTGTGCACACAGCAAAGGGGACCCGTGGGGTCTGGCTCGAGCTCTGGCACGCCTGCCCACCACGGGGTTCATGCACCCCACCAGTGACTGGCGCACGATCTCGAGCAAGGTCCTTCACATGGTCACTCACGGAAACGTTTTCAGGCTCCGATTCTGCCAAGCACAGGGGCAAGACTCCTCCACAGCTGGGCATCGGTGTGTGCGGTCACGTGTGACACTCTGGGAATCACCTGGAAGCCCCCTCCTCTCCTCCACAAGGAAACCTATTGCAATTCCTAGAAGAGTGATTTTGTTTGTAGAGGTGACCCTGAGCCTACCCTAATTCATTCGAAAAAGGGAAATGCCACACGCTTTGGTATTTCTTGAGTGACACTTTCTTGTGCCTTCACACACAGGTGAACCAGGGTTACCGCGGATCCCCGCTGGGCGGGACTTTGTGGCCTGCGAAGCCTCAGCTCTCCCCATCCGTAAAACCCGGGGCTTAGATTAGGAGATCGTCAAGCCTGTTCTGGCACTAACACTCTAGGACACCAAGTGAAAACAAACATGAGTCAAGCAGTTGATTAACCCAGGTCTATTTTTCCATTTGAACACTGCAGTTTTTTCCCAGTGGATCTTAAAAACAAACTCTGGAAGGGCCTTTTACCTTTTCCAGGGATTACATTGTAATCTAAACAAATACATAAGAAGTAAAAAAACAGAAACGGCGAGATGAGAGTTTAATGTAGCGTGTTTGAGGGCCCGAGCGACTTATCGTTGTCTGCGCAGATGGCACCGCGTCACAATGGGTTCGTCACGGCATCTCTCCCCTCCTCCCCTGAGCATCTTTAGCCAAACAGCCACCTTTAACAGGAAGACCATTTAACACGCCAGAAAAGCTATGGGTCTGTTCTTCCAGGGGCCACCCAGAGGCAACGCAGCTCTTAAAGATGTCGGTGAAGACAGAGACTCAAAGAAGGGCAGCTTCAGAGCTGCCTTTGGTTCTTTTACAGGAATTCCTCACCATGGGCTGCCCTTTCAAGGCATGACACTGTTGACAAATTCACTGGACTAGGTCACTGTTTTACAGCTCCCTGAGTGCCCCCGAGCCAATGAAAGCAAAGTGCATGACCCTCGTGATGGCGGCATGAACGCCCCGTCTTAGCCCTCTGCCCCCACGCACTTCCCTGGAGTCTTGTGCGGCTTCTTCTCAACCTGTCGTGGCAGTCAGTTCATGGATTAGCCACGTGCTTGTATCTTTGGTGCTCATCCACCTCCCCAACTGGACTTGAACTGCACGGGACAGGGACTCACTCACCAACCACGTAGAAGGCTGTGAATGGGGGATCGGGGAGAGGTCTCTGTGAGAGCTTGGGTCATGTTACCCCACTTCCCTAAGCCTTGGCTTTCTCATCTGTGAAGTGGGACTGATTATGATCTCCAATCAGAGGTATTGTCATAATTTTTATTTTAGAGAGGAGGACTTGACACACTGACATTTGATAACCACTGCCTTAATTATTGGAAAGTCATCCCTCTATCCATAAACCACCCACCAATCCGTCCACCCATTTGTCTTCCTTCCTTCCATCCAACCGTCAAAAACTCCATCCAGCAATCACAAAGGCATCTCCAGGAGGTGGGAAAAGATCACAAACAGATGCCTGCATTTCAACCGGGGAGGATTAAGGGCAGTAACTGAGGCCACTGGAGCCCAGGAGAGGGAGGGTGGGTGGTGGGTAGAGGGAGGCAGGAGAAACAAATTGGGTTGGTCTCGCGTGCCAGACCTTGGACCCAACCTGCTGGCTCACAGGACTCTAGTGCAGGCCATAGCAAGGGAAACTAAGTTTTAAGAGTGAAAAAGAAACAAACAAAAGAAAAGTGACTTTATCTCCTTCTAAAACTGCGGCAGCATTTCATAATCCTGAGGGCTCGGGCTGGTTGAACTTGCTGTATCTAATGGAGCGTGGCGGGAACAACGTGGGCAGTTATCCGGAAATCTTCCGTCTGAAGAGCTGCAGATGCCACCGCCTCCGTCTCCCAGGTGGAGACATTCATCCACCTGAGGCCAGCATCCTATGGCGTCTCAGTGGAATTCGGGGCTGTTATTGCTGGACTGGATCTGAGTAATTAATAATTTGTTCCCAGTACAGGGTGGCAGGGCTGACAGAATCTCGCTTGATGGTGAGGTTTCTCTGTCTTGCCTTCTCAGAGTGCAATTCACCCTGCACCCCTGGTGGCTCTATTTTTTGTCCAGCAATGGCTCAGAGACTCTCAGGGTCTTTTGCCTGGAGCGTGAGGTGCCCTCCTCTGCGTCCCTGGCAGCCGAGCAAGTCATTTCTTTAGCCACTCAAGCTGGCTTTCCTTCTGTTTTTTCCTTCCCCCATTTCCGGCAGCTCACTGGGCCCTTTGCGTCCCCTGGCCTCTGGGCAGGTGTGTGTTACCGGCGCCCAGGTGGCAGCCACCTGCCAGAGCTTCTTCCTTCTATAAAATGAAGCCGCAGTGACTGGCCCTGTGCAATTCAGAGTTTTCACATAAAACCCGGGACTCCCAGGTGACCTGGCCCTGCATCTCCACGCGGCCATGGGGGCTGGGGCTGAGGACCAGCTGCAGCCTTCAAAGGGCCTGTCCTCGCCCGCCTACCTGTCGCCCCCCGACCGTGGACATTGGCAGAACTAAGGCTGGTGTCCTAGAGGGGCTGCAGAGAGAGGGGAAAGGGGTGGTTTGGTGGAGAAAGAAGAAAGATGGAAAATGAGGAAGGCCATTCATCCCTTGCTCAGGGACCAGGGCGGCCAGAAGAGAGGTTGGCAGCTCTCGGGGGCTGGTCAGCGAGACCTCGTTGGCTGAGTCAACGGGCACCTGTTTGGTGAGCAGTGTGGACAGGTGGACCCGCCCAGAAGACTCTCTCCTATGCTCAGATCGCAGCACAACTTTGGGGAGCCCCCTGGCACCATCCAGATGGCAGGATGGGCGTGTGCAGGCGACGTGCCTCGATGGGGAAGATTAGAGCCTGTCTAGTTCTTGCCTCTCTGAGATGAGGCTTGAGATTCTCACTGACTATGGGGACTCTAGAGCTACTTCTGCTCTGTGCCGTCCAGGGTCTGGGCCCGGCATCTATGGCTTGATTTATTGATCTGGGTGGCAGCAACTTTCCCTTGGTGGAATCTAACCCAGGTGCACACACCTGGTGTGTGTGTGTCTGCTGCCCCTGTGGGTGATGTTCCAGGCCTGGGGAAGTGGATGGCCCAGAACAGATGGAAGCCGGGAGGGAGAAGGTCCTCATCCTCCGTGCAGCTTCCTGTGCTCTTCCTCTGGGCCCTTGTGGAGTCCTTGCGGCTGCCCCACCTGAAGGACAAGGGCTACCGTCTCAGAGACTCACCCAGGCCACAAGCAAGTGTGGGATGCAGAGCCGGGCAGGCCAGGCCTGACTCCCAGCCACGCTGGACGGTGCGGCTGTTGCTGGCAGTTTGCTGCTGTGCGGTGGAGCTTCCCTCTGCTGTGTGCACAGGGCAGAGCTGGCCGTGCTGCGTCCGCGCTCTAGTGCCCGGCGGGGCCCTGTGTGTGGGTCCTGTCTGCTCTTCTCTCTGTCTGGAACATCTCCCACCACCCCAGCTCTCTCCTTCCTGCCTCAGCCTAAATATTCCCCCTTAGTCTTTTTGTTTTGCTTTTTTTAAATGAATGGAATTTTTAAAATTAAAAAGCAAAATCCCATCTATGCCTTTTGTGATAAAAGCCCATTTCCTTCTCAGTTAAGTATAATTATGCAGAGGTATTGTATTACCTGCTATAGCTGAGGTTGGATGTAAACAGTCTGGGCTCCACGACTTCCTAGCACGGGGTCCCGTGGGCGATCACGAGCCTGGGATTTCTCGGTTTCCAGCAAGTACACACTGGCCCAGGGGGCAGGGTCCACCTGCTGCAACTCTAGTCACCTCTCTGTTGCTGTGGTCAGGTCTCCTGTCGGTGGGCATCACCCCGAGAATGCAGACCCCTGCATGACCCTGCCCGGAGCTTCAGAGGGGTCCAGTGAACGACGTGGAAGAAACAAGCGAATGAGCCGCAAAGGGTGTGAAGGCCCCGGGCTCTCGAGCTGTGGGGCCCCAGCCGCGCTTCCCCTGGCTGACCCACCTCGGGCAGTGGGCCACTGAACTCATGGCACCTCAGTCTGTTCATCTGAAAAATGGATGTGACCACGCAGCCTCTCCCATGGGGCTGATGTGAGTGTTCGGTGGGATAATCACTGTGCCCCAGGCCTGGCAAGAGCTCTGGGACTGTGGCTATTTTTAATATCCTTAGTAGTATTACTATTGCTCATGCACATGAGGAGAAAGGAGAAAGGCCTTAAAGGACCCCCATTGTCACGGGTGTCATCTCTGGGCTTCAGGGCTTGGGGCCCCGAGAGAACCGCTCCAAGTGACTCCTGGGATCCGGGAGAGCAGGAGGGAGATGCTGCCTGGCCGTGTCCCCCTCCCCACTCCACTACTGTGGACACTGGGGGTCCGAGCCAGAGCCTGGCTTCCTCTTCTCTGCTTGCCACTGTATTTTCAAGGATGCAACCCGCTCTCCCTCCACTGCTCCTCTCCCCTCTCCTCCTCTACCTCTCTCTCCCTGCCCCACCTAGCACAGGGAGTAGGGCTCCGCCTCTGAGAAACCGAAGACTTCCCCGAGATACCAGGGAGTGCTCTCTAGAGGGTGCAGGTGGCACCTGGGCCTGCCAGGTGGGGTCCTGAGCTGGGCTTGGGGCTGCTCTGTGAAATTCCAGGGAACCTGCCATCTGAGCTATGGGATGGCACAGCGCTGGCAGTTGGGAGAGAACCCCTTGAAAGGATGGAAATTTATTAGGTACTCGTGACGCCTGTGAGAAAGACTTCTCAGACAAAGGTTAGGGTAGAAAGAAGTGCAAAGTTTATTTATTTTCCCAAGAAAGAAAGAGAGAGAGAGAAGGAGGGAGTGGCCCCGGCACATGGAGAAAAGAGTGAGAAAGTTGGGCAGTTGAGGAGAAGCTACTGGCGTTTTAAAGGGTAGAGATGGCTTTTTCCCTCTGCGTCAGCAGGCTGAGAACAGAAGTGGCAGCAAAGTTGTTGTAGGTGTTTTTTATTTTTCTTTTCTCTGTGAGGCTGGGTTATCTGTGTCCTTGGAATCTGGCAAGAACTGAAGTGGGGGGTTTGCACTCCTACCATCCGCCTAGGGCTCTTCGAGGCTGAGAACAAAACGAAGTCTTGGAGATAACAAGTTAGAACACAGTGTTTTAAGTAAACAGAGCGTAGTTGCATTGTGAGTTTATTTCCCTTACTTTCTGTTAGGCTATTTTCCTCGGTTAGATAGGTTATTAGTAAGACCACCTTTCCCCAAGGCCACATCCCGGATGTGGTCAGAGCTGTGGGGTGAGGCCATCAGTGGTGTGTTTCACACGGACCGGGCGTGGGCAGGAATGTCCCCTCCAGCCACCCCTTCAGAGGGCAGGAAGGAAGCTGAAATCGAGCCTCACCAGGCCAAGCCCTGGCTTTCTCACACAGCATCTCAGCCGAGGCTCCTCCAGTCCTGGGGGCAGAGGGATCAGGGCATCAGCCTCCATCCTATGGCCTCGTGGAGTCTCAGCTTCCTCAGTGGCGCTGAGGGACAGGTGGAGCCTATCGTGTAGGTCGCCGGGACAACAGACAGACAGAGCACAGGGAGGGCTTAGTGGACCGCCAGGCACTCAGCGCTGCACAAAAATGGTGGCTCTTTCCGCTCCCGTGCACAATTAAAGAGATGGAGGCCCAGAGAGGTTAAGGGGCAAGCATGGTCCATGCCTAGGGGACTGGAGTCAGGGGACACTTCCTAGAAGGAGCTCCACTCCCCAGGAGTGCTGGTGACAGTGACAGAAAGCACAGGCAGCCCCAGTCCCTGGAAGCTGACAAACATGCGCAGGCTCCCGGCAGCTGTCCCCACCCTGCCCATCCTGCTGTTTGCGTGTGCCGGGCGCCATTCTGCTTCTGGCACCACAGTGGGCTGGGGCGGGTAGCCAATGGGGGTGTCACTCCGGGACACAGCCCTGCTTGGGAAACCTGCCTTCTCCCTGCTGCTCCGTGACTGATCCGAGACCTGGGGGAGGGCCCCGTCTGACGTGACCATCCCGATTCCACAAGCCCAGCACAGGACCTGGCACGCAGCTCGATGTTAGTACAGGTTGACGAATGAATGAAAGAGCTGGCATGTCGGGGTCGCTCTGTCCTTCCCTGCAAGGTGCAAACTTGTGGAAGACAAAGCCATGGCAGAGCCTTATGGAAACAGAATTAATCAATTCAACTGGTAAATATTAGTTGAGGGGACAAGGTCTGGAACAGAAGGGGCTCCCGGGTGACCAGAGCAGACTGAGTGAGGGGGAGGCAGCCTGGGGGCCTTGGCAATATCTGGGTATTTTCTAAGTACAGTGGGACCTTCCTTCTGGAGCCACACATGCCTGGGCACAAGTCAGGGTGCCCCCTGGCAGGTAGAAAGTCACCCGCATCTTTCCGCCCATCAGCCGGAGCTTCGGGAGGGCTGGGCCTTTGAATGGCAAGGCCGAGGGGGGTGCCTCCACCCTGTTAGCTGCCGAGTCCCAGGAGAGGGAGGAGGCAGGAAGGCTGGATGCCTGGGAAAGTGATGGCCTCTTTATTCCCTCACTAAAGCTCCATTTTTTAAAAAGTCTTAAAAATTAATGGACAAAATATTGAACTCTCAGCCTTGGCAGCAGAAGGATAAACGCAGGTGCACTTTATCATGGTGACAGATTCCATGGACGTTCATTTCTAACAGGGTGGACCTCATTTGAATGAAGACAGCAGCCATCAGTTAAATGAATAGCTGTGCTGTCGTAGGCTCAAGCGCAGCCCGGCTCAGGGCACTGCCTTGCTGCTCGCTGGTGGGCACTGTCAGCTTCCGAACTGTGGCCCGTGTTGTTCGCTCCCAGCCCCGGCAGGGTGGGGAGGGGAGCCCTGTCCCAGGGGTGAGCAGAAATTCTGTCTCCTCCACCGACTTTAGAGCTGGCCATGGAAGATTTGAAATTCAAACTTTTTTACAAAGTATAAAATAATATATGATCATGACAGTATAGAACAAATTAATCGTGAATAAAAGACATACAATAAAAAGAAAAATTTTCCCACCTCTTTCACCCTGTTATATTCTCCAGAAGTTTTCCATATTTATATGTACCCAGGGGGATGTACCTCCTATATTTTAATAACTACAGTGGGGTCCTCTTGTGTGTGCGAATATGCACTGGCTTTGTGCCCTGACGATCCACGCGGGCGTATTCCCTGATTAGCTTCCCCAAGGGAGGTCCTGTCCGTCTCGGTGCCCAGCGCAGCACCCCTCTGCATGCAGGAAGAGTCTGCGTTGAGTGGGGGGCATAGCCCAGCTGCGGCACGTCCTCATCCTGGGGTGCCCTTCGCTGGCTGAAGCTGGGAGTGTGGATGGTTGTAAACTTATTGCTGTCACAAGTTCTGCTACCGAAGAGCTTGGATCTTAGACACATGCACTCGTGTCCTGGGAGGGTAAATTTCTAGAAGTGGAGTCATTGAGTCGAAGGGCATATACACTTCTCATTTTGATAACTTTTGATGGACATTGTCAAATTGCCGCCTATCCGAGGACAGGGCTGAGCCCTGTCTGGCACGGTTTTGGTTCTTATTCCCTGAAGTTTTCTACATTCTTCCCATCAACTTTCTCCAGCCCAGAAGGTACAGAGCCGGCCTGTGGGTTGTGAGTCCAGCGGTTTCTATGCCTCTGTTTCCTTATCTGTAGATGGGTTGGTGACAGCACTTACTGCCTGACCCGAGGCTTCAGGAACTCACCTCCCAGCCACGAGGGTGCCAGGTGCACACAGAGAAGCAAGCTGCGGTCTCAGGACATGAGTGTGTTGGACTCTGGAAGGCCTGGCAGTGATGTCCAGGCTGGCTTTGCCCTTGGAGTCGTTGTGGGGATGCTGGGAAGAGGCACGGCTGCTCCAAGCAGCCACCCCAGCCGACAGTCCTCTTCTCTTCTGAAGTCCCAGAGATGAGGTGGTCTGTTCAATTACAGTCGGGCAAATAGGGGCCCAGAGAGATGAAGTAACTTGCCCAAGGTCACACAGCTTGTCACATTATAGAGGAGCTCTGCCACTTCTGCTTTTCCCAAAGTACAAAATTTCTTTGTCTCTTCTTACTTAAAGTAAGACCTTACTGTGGCCTGTCAGAGTCTGACAGCCTGAGTTTGATCCTCATCTGCTGATTTCTGACTTTGGGCAAATTGCTGTACCCGTGTGTGCCCACAGAGCTCACAGATGAAGGAGAGAAGCGCAAGATCACTGAGTAAATGCCGGAGCATGGTGAGCGCTCTGTCCCTCTGTCCGTCCGTGCACGCTGTGGCTGTGGCCTAGGACCGTGGAGCAGGGGCTGAGCTGCATCGGCACCTTGTGCAGCCACAGCCCTTCCCCCTGGACCCAATGCCAGCGGTGCACAGGTGAGAAGAGGGCTGTTCACCCTCTCCTGAAGCTACAGGTGAGTCCAGGAGCTCAATGCGATGGATGCTGCTGTCGTGACAGCCCCACAGTTGAGCAATTTTATCATCGTCTTGTAACTCATCCACAGCATCTGACCTTTCGAATCAAAGAATAATTAATGGCGCACTTTGGATGATGCTTGAAGTGTCAAGTTTTTAATTAATACACCAGACTGAATATACTTAGCTGGATCATTCTGCCTGGTCCATCCAATTACCCAGACTCATTATGCAACTCGATTGCATTTTCCATTACTCGGTGACTTTGCTAAATGGGCATCCATGCTGCAGACAGACAGCCCAGCGCCAATATTGATTAGCCGGCACAGTTTATTACCCAGCGGAGGCGATGTTTGGGGCTGTAAATCTCCTGCTGGACACGGCTTGACTGCAGCCTCCCGGGGGGCGGGGGGGATGGGACGGAATTGTATTTGGATGAAGCATCTCAGCCATCGACCCTCCTTCCAAACTTCCTCTGTGTCCTGCCTTTTGTTTAATTGAATTGCCTTTCCCTTGCCAACCCCACCCCCCGTAAACATAATCAGGGACTCCTCCTGCTTTAATAGCTAAAACGGATGCACAGTATTTTTCATCTTTCCCTGGGCTCCAAAATGGCACAAACCATTGAGCTTGCCAGGGAACATTCGGGATCAGCTGCAGGAGGAGGACGTTGAGCCTCTTTTGTTCTTGCTGGCTGTGGGTTGGGTCCTGTGCCAGACACACCTCCACCTGCTCTGCAGCGGCCTCGAACCCTCAGGCCGAGAGGGAAGCGGCAATCAGCTCAGCTGGTCACCCCGGAACTTGTTTTTAAGGTTATGATTTTAATTCCAAGGGGAGCAACTCTCCCTTCTCCACAGTATCGAGGGTGCTCTTTTCTGCAGGAGACCCTTCATCCGTTTCCATCACCCCGTCAACGTCAGATCAATCTGCTTTCCCAATCTGGGATACAGAGTACGGTGGGGGGTTAGGGGAGGGAAAGAAAGAGTACAGCATGGAGCACGACTGAGCTGTTTTCTCTGCTCTGCATAAAAGCTGGTGAATGCCAAGTCCACGCCGGGCACATTTGTCATCTCCAGTCCTCAGACAACCCAGGAAGTATGTGTTTGGATTATTTATTTTTTTTTACCTTTTATTTTTAGATAAGTTTAGACTCATGGAAGAGTTGCAAAAGTAGTGTAGAGAGTTCCCAGAGATCCCCTCGCCCAGCTTCTGCTTATGTTAACACTAGAGTAAGTGTTTTAACCAGCAGTCTACGGGGGGAATAGCCAAGACTCAGAGAGGTTAAGGAACCTGCATGAGGTCACACTACAATGGTGGGATTCGAGCCCAGACCTGCGTGCATTTAGCTTTGCCTGAGATACCCTGTGTCTATCTACCAAAGGGATAAAGGAGGAGGAGGTGCTTGTCATGAAACCACAGAATTCGATAGCAGAGCTGTAGGGAAATGTCAGATACCCTGGTGCCAAAAAGAAGCCAGAACCTCATTTATTATCAAGACGTGCTCTGCTTTGCAAAGGCACAGAAGAGATTTAAATTCCTAATTCAAAACAAGGGAAAGCAAGGCGACTTTGAGCACAACACTGACCAGTAGCCAGTGCCCTTCCGCCTTCATTTAGGCTTCATTAGTCTTGTTTCGCGGACCCCGACCTCTGCCCGCAGGACCAGCTTCCAGCCCACCTCGCTGGAGCCAGTCGACATCAGCACATCTAATTGGGCTTGTGTTGACACTTCTGTTGGCAATCTCATAGTGCAATTAGCAACAATTAACCTTGAGAATAAATGAACCGGCACAAAAGAAAGTTCTGCATTTGCCAAGCTCAACAGACACCCTTTCAACAAACACCATTCTGATTTTCTGGACGCCCCTAATGAGAAAAGGAGCCGCTGGTGGTTTAAATAAACAGACCAATAGGTGAAAAATAAATTCCATTTATTAAGCACACACTGATGCCAGGCTTGGTTCTAAGCACTCGACATGGACTTTTCTGTCTGAATGCCCTCTAAAAACTTGAGAAATAGACGCTATTATCATGCCCTTAAAAAAATCTTAATTTTGAAAAATAATAGAGTCACAGGAAATTGCAAAAACAGTAGAGGGTGCCCACAGATCCTTTGCCCAGTTTCCCCCAATGGTGATATCTTACGTGACTCAGTAGAGTACCAAAAGCAGGATATTAACATCGGTTCAATCTACAGCTCTTTTTCAGATTTCACCATTTTCCGTGAGCCATTTGTGTCTGTGCACGCGTAGTTCTGGGCAGCGTTACCATGCTGTCCCCTTTTCATAGTCAAGGAAACCAAATTGCAGAAAGACTTAAGGGACTTGCTCAGGTGACTGACACAGGCAGTAAGTGGCCAAGCCAAGCTGCCTCGGGTGGAACTCCGAAACTGCAGCCTCACCTGCTCCTCTAGGTTTTCCAATACCCCGTCCTCTGGGAACATGACTAATATGGGAACACTGATCTTCTGCATGAAGTTAGCCCTGGAAAAACGTACACACATAGCTGGAAGTAAAAATGTCATCTTGCTAATTTATCTCTTCTCAAGATGATATACGAAGAGCAGAGCTTTTAAGAATGTATATGTACGTCTATAGCACAGAGTACCTTCCAGTCTCTGCCTGGACCTTGATGGAATGTGACACACAGGCAGTCCTTGAGAAGGGGCATTTTACGTACACTCCCAGTCCGGTGACGTGCGCAGAAAGCGTGCGGCTATCCAACTCTGGCCAGGGCCGGAGAGACCAACTGGCAAATGGAAATGCACCTCCCACACCGCACAGGGGGGCCTCCGCAAGGAAAGCACTGTAGCTGTTAACATCCGATGGCTTCAAATTAATAACAAATTGCAAAACTAGTGCACGCTAGAAACTTGGCTTTGTTCTTGGAGCTGTTAAGAATTTAAAAGGTCATTGAGCTACAATAAATAATGAAAAGAAATATTCCTGTTTTGCACTTGGGAGATAGGGTTGTTTTGGGGAGGAGGTGGGGTTTTAATGGCTCTTGGCGGGGAGGGGGGCTGAAATCATCCCCCTCCCCTCTGGATGGCAGTGGGGATGGAAACTTACTGCAAGTTTAAAGAAAAATCGATAGCATTTCAGGTGATTGTGAATTAGGGGCTATTTGCTGAGGCTTAAGGAGATTAAGGTTAAAGCCTGAAGATGATCAGTGGGTAATTGCCACAGGGGAGGGACGGGCATGTCTGCGGTGTTGGGGGCAGGGTCTGCAGGACGCGGGAGGGCATCCGCTAGCGGACCCCTTTTAACGTCGAAAGTCCAAGGCCGCAGAAGGCAGCACATGTCAGACCTGAAGAATCGCTGCTCCAGTGCATTAGGGAAGCCATTTGCTCAGTCGTCCACCCCTTGAAGACGCCAGCCCTCAGCCCTCCCGCCTGACCACCCACCACCAGGGAGGAAACGGGACCTGCTCTAGGTTCAGGTTTCCTGCAGACAAAGGCAGAGGTGCCGCCGCCGAGCTGCCTCGACGCCAATCAATCCCAGCGCTGTAATAACTACAATTTTCTGATTTGAAGGCAAACCAAATAACCCAGAATCGTAATTCAGGCCACATGCGGCCCTCTTCCTGAGAAGGTCAAATTGATTTTCCTTTTATAAGCCAAATTTTGTGCTGCTCATCGACCCCCTCCATCATTTCTGAGCTCTCTCCTTTCTTCCATTCTGTTCGAGGCACGATGAACAGGGGCCCAGAAAGTTCTTCGCTTCCAGTTTCATGCCTGTGTTGGCACAGCTCGAGCTTTGTGCTAACAAAATGCTGAGAGGTCCGAGCCCTGGAGTTGCCTCGGGAAAGTTGGCTCCACTTCCCCACGGCCAGGATGGAGGGGCTGGAGGCTGCGGAGTCGTCTGCTTTCGCCCAAGCATGGACTCTACGGAAATACGGACGACTGGCTCTGCCCAGGGCGACTGATTCAGATTCTCCAGGATCGCTGTCTCTTTAAGCCCCGCATCTGCCCTTTGTGGGGTGGACTTCAAAGTGTAAGGCAGGTTCAGAATTCCCTAGGGGCTCCCCCCTCACTAAGAGTGAAACCCGGGATTGGGACTTTGGCCACAGGGTCCTCCCTCCTTTGTCTCTGCCTATACCCTGGCCACTCTCTCCTTCCTGGCTTCCTTCAATTCATGATTCTCTCCAAGTTCCTTCCTACCCCAGGGCCTTTGCCTGTGCTGTGCATTTTGTCTGGACGCTCTGATCTGCCCATGGCCAACCTCATCATCCTCTTCAGTTCTGGGCCCTGCTGTCCCCTCTTCGAGTCCCACTGTCTGAAATAACCCTGCTGTCATAGCATCGTCTACTTGAGTTTCTTTGCAGCCCTTGCTGTGGTCTGGAATTTCGTGCCTTCAGTTTGCCAGCTATGACCCCCCTGGCCCACCAGAACGCATGTCTCCCTCCCCGCCTCTCCACACACAGCCCCCAGCCCCGTGAGGACTAGCTGGAGTAAATGAACGAATGTGTTCTGTGACCACACGAGTGTCAGAGGCACTGGAGTGGAACCTTTTTCAGCTGTGACATTTCATGAATCTGGGTTCGTCTCTCTTGAGCTCCTCATTTTACACACGAGGGAGCAGAGGTCCTGGTGCGGTGATCGCAACGCGATTGTTCACCCTGCAGCTATTAGCGGGGTCCTCAGCTACCCGTCTCCATTCTGGGGGCACCTCCAGGCAGCTTTGGATTTGAAAAGAAGGTGGCTGGGGCCACGCAGCCTCTGAATCCAGCAAAAGGGCGCTCTGGGGAAGATGGGACAACCTGGCCGTGTCTGTGACTGAGACCCAGAGTGAGGAGTTGAAACTGGTGCCTTGAGCTCAGTTTCTCCAGCTAAAGTCGAACAAGTTCCCGAGATAGAAAAGGTCAGAGACAAAGCAGTTATTCTGGGGCCGTGGAAATCTGCCTGGTGCGTCCCAGGCTCTTAAATGTGTCTTTTTAATCGATCATTAAGACCTGCCCATCAACTCATCTCTGGGCATGTAAAATATTTTATAATCGCTTCTCCCCTCTGGCAGGGCCCTCACTCCAGAAGGCTCCACGCCGGTAAGTGAACCTGACCTTCTCTCCCCCAGGGATGGGGTCCTGGCCCCAGGAAGGCTGGCTGAGGCCTCCCAGTGTGAGAGTCTGCCGCTGGCGATGTGTGTGCTGCCAGCCAGCGCCAAGCCCATCCGATGTGATGCATGGCCCCACGTGAAGTGAGCCAGCAGGGTCTCCGTAAACCCATTCCCTTCTCTTCCCCACCGTCAGGGACACCAGGCAGAGAAACATGCCAGGCATGGACACTGGCACTGCGATCTATGTGCTTGTTTTCCTCTGCTCCAAACTTTTCCCTTGTTTGGCTGTAGAGGTGACCACTGAGCGAGGGGCTTCCATTTCGTCCAGAAACCCTTCCCATAAGCTTCCGGCCAGCTACAAGCACAGCCCCGCACCCCTGACTGCAGAAAGACCCCTGTTAGAGGGTGCTCGGGTGAAACCAAAGACTTGGCCCTGTGGGTCGGCATGTGGTGGGGCACTGAGGCCCAGGGCCCCGTGTCCTGGGCCGGTGACCCCTGGAGACGACAAACAGGAACCACTTGAGTTGCCATCAGCCACTGCTGATGCAAACCAAAGAGCACATCGTACCCAGCCCAGGGCGGAAGCTTGCTGGCCGCCCATTAGTTGTTATGGAAACTCATTACCCCAGGAGGTTATTCAGCTGAAAATATAAACAATTTCCCAAAAGGTTTTAGCGAAATTCATGGGTGACAGCCATAACGGCATTATTAAGGGGGAGGAAGGCGCACTGCTCTTAAACCCGTGGGCTGGGGCCTGCCTCGTGTCAGGTGGGCACCTGCCCTCTTGCATGTTTCCACAGCCGCCGCACCCAGCAGCACGAGGCCAGGCACGA
Source organism: Avahi laniger (assembly GCA_963575035.1). Taxonomy (NCBI): domain Eukaryota; kingdom Metazoa; phylum Chordata; class Mammalia; order Primates; family Indriidae; genus Avahi; species Avahi laniger. The sequence goes on from CAUYSK010125563.1 coordinate 108,907, forward strand.
GGCAGGTCCTCCGAAAGCCTGGTGAGTCCACCCGTTGCAGGCTGTACCACTTCTCCCAGACAGTGTCCTGTAGGGAGAGAGACATCAACGGTCAGTGTGCCTCTTTTGGGCTCCCTGAGCAAATTCCTCCTACAAAGCTGGATGCAGAAAAATATCACATGCAATGATTGCATATCATGACAATAATAATGGCCATATACTAGTATATCGTCAATGGTTGCTATTATTGTATTGTATTATTTAATTATATTATTAAAGAACAAGTATTATTTATAATTATTAATAGAAACATAGAGTACCATTATATTCCATTAGTGTTTTAAGAGCTACAATCCTGATCACAATCTTGTGCCGCAGACGCTATTATCATCCCGATTCAGAGACGGGCAGACCGTTGTGCTTTCTAATATCCTTTCATTCCATTAAATATGTGAGTGGGACCCTGTGCCAGGCAGAAATTTTAAATTGTCTAAAAGCACCGTCTCTCTCTCTTCCTCTCTTCCTCCCCTTCCCAGTCATCCAACATTCATTCGACAAGTACTTTTTGAGCTCTCACTGTGTGTGCGCGTTGTTCTAGACACTGAGTGTCGGTACATGTGTCTGGGCCTGGGCTACTTTTCCTACTTGACTCCCTCCAAATCGGCCTTCAGAAGCGAGATGTCATTTCCCCCAGGAAGCCTTTTCTGAACTTGCCACTGGGGGTCGGGGGTCAGGGGCTCTGCTGATGCTCCTGTAGATCCTGAACCTCCTCCATCCCCGCATTCGGAGGTCTGTGGCAATCGCTCGTTTCCCATCTATTTCTCCCTCTAGACTGAGAACCCTTTGCAGGCTGGGACGATGTTTTTGGTCTTTGTGTTTCCAGGGATAGACATGAAATAGGCATTGAATATTTGTTGGATTTTTATCACTAGATAGAAGCTCCAGAAAGGCTAGGTCTGCCTTGTCCACCACTGTATAGTGTCTGGTCTATTGTGGGTGCAAAAACATAATTGTATGGTGGATGGACAGATGGCTGGATGGGTGGTTGGATGTTAGATGGATGGATTGATAGATGGATAGAAGAAAGAGCAAACAGGTAAATGAATGGATGAATGATCAGATGGTTGAATGGATGAGTGGATAAATGTCTGGATAAATAAAATGTTGGCTATTAGGATAGAAGATGGGACGATTGAGTGGTTGGATAGATATTGGATGTTGGATAGATGGATAGATGGACTGAAGGGTGGATGGTCAGATAATTGGATGGATGGTTGGATGGATAAATGAAAGGTTGTTAGGGTAGAGCATTGGATGAGTGGGTGGATAATGAGTGCTGAATCGATAAATCAATGGCAGATGGCTTGTGTCTTAGGTCAGTTTTTCTGGGCAACAGATTTTGAGCTGGTGTTTTACACACAGAAAAATTGCTGGGATGTTCCTTCAGGATCAACACCCGTGGAAGAGTGAAAAAATAAAGATGAGGTGGAGGCAGGAGTCCAACTGCAACAGAGTTGCAACGAAGGCTTCAGCCACTCCCATGGGACATTCTGGAGCTGAGGTGGGATTTGGGTCATCCTACCTTGAGACAAAGGGTCTCGGGCTTTATGTCTCTCACTAATCAGTCACTGGATGCCCACTGTCCCTGGGGGAAAAGCCTGACTGCGGGTGAGGCATCTTTATCAGCCAAGGGCAATGCCTGGAGAGGGACTCAGGGGAGAGCCTTCAGATGCTACTCACAGCAGCTGGGAGACAGAGTGGTTCTGTCCAAAAGGCAGCCGCCAGGTGATGCACCCAAGCATCCTCGACATTTTACCCTGCACCACTCCGATCGGCTCGCTTAGCTCCTCCAGGATCTGGGTAGTCACTTTTCTGGACAAACTTAGAAGAGCTATCAGGACATGCTATAGACCTTGCTGCTGCAAGTGAGCTACAGGCCACACCTGCTACTCATTGTCTCCCTCCTCCACTGCCAATTCTAGACCCCTCACTCTCAGGTAGCTCCTCTGCTCATGGAGGTGGCTTACCTGCTGAAATGACTAAGACAAGAGATGCTCATTTCCAAAGGATTTAGGCCACCTAGGTTACCATGCTTTTCTCATGTCATAGTTGCTCCATTTTCTATTTACTGCCAAAATTGGTCAAGGGTGTACCAAAAAATACCCTGTGGACTATGTGATTGTCAAACGTGCTGCATGTGTAACTGCAGCCTAGTTTCCTGAGGACCGGGGTCTATTACTCCAGCCAAGATGGTGGCTTCTTTTGTTGCCTGTTGGTTTCTTAGCATGAGAAGCCCAAAGCACACCATAGCTTAAAGTTTAATGGGACACGTACCAGGATCCTTGGTGGAAGTGTTCTGGGACCCTGTAAACTCACAGAGCCCAGAATTACCATTGAGGAGCACAGATTCCCTCAAGTGTGTCACTGGCAGTGATGATAAGTGGGGCTCCTCTTAATTCCACCCCTTGGTTCCTGGACCCATGGATGCTGCTACTGGGGACACGGAACTACATGATGGTCTTTGACTTAGCTGCCTGCTGAAGGACGCTGTCCCAAGCTCTTAGAATATCATCTGTAAGGCAGCACCTTTGATATGCCTTAACAAAGCCATTCCATCACTCTATTAGGTTGGCAGCATCTGGGTGATATGTCATGTGACAGGATTGGTGAATTTCATGGTCATGTGCCCACTGCCACACCTCCTGCCACACCTCCTTTGCCATACAGTCCTTGGTCTGATGGGACATCATGCAGGATCTCATATTGGTGGATCACACTCTCTTTAAGCCTTCAGAGAGCAGGGCTGGCTGAGGCCCAGTGGGCAGGAAAGACAAACCCATACCTGGAATATGTGCCAAGCAAGGGAAGTTGCTGCCCCTTCAAAGGTGGGAAGGGTCCAGTGGAATCAACTTGCTACCAAGTAGCTGGTTGGTGTTCTTGAGGGTTGGTGCCATGTTAAAGGATCCAACATGTTAGTAGGATATTTGGTGGTGGCAGTAGCTAGACTGACATAGGTAAGTGGGGAGGTCGCGCCATGCTCCTGCATAGCTTCCATGCGTGCCGCTGCAGCTACTCTGTTAATGCACCCATTGTGGCATCAACAGAGTAGCTGATGACAGATGCTGGCTGATGTCAGCTAGCCTAGCCGTTCTGCCTACCTGTCTAGTGGCTTCCATGACAGATGCTCCCTCTGTCATGGACATGTGATGCAACCATCTTAACCCTTCGTGACAACTCTCATGGATGCTTCCATATGCCTCGTCCTCAGACCTCCTCCTCCCAAATGTTCAGGTCTTTGTTCTCAAGGCCTTTGACCTCCCACACAAGCTCCTCACCTCTGCTCATGAGTCACGGATATTCTTACATTGAACCAGTTTTTTTTTTTTTCCAAACAAAAATGAATGACATTGTGCACTGCCCGAAGCTCTGCTTTTGGGAGGATTTTCTTTCAGCACTGTCTTTCAAGGTCACGTCTGAGTGATAATGTAGTGCACTTGGTATCTACTTTGGTTTCCATCGAATCGACCCACTCATGAACCAAATGCAAGATTTTCTTTCATTCTTCAGCTGGTCATTAAGGACCCATCCCTACCGCCAGGCGGCAATGCTGTGAGTTGAGGGAGAGGTGCTGGTGCAACCTCGGTGGACGACAAGTGAGTCTGGACTTCCCACTCTTGTGGTTCACCCATCCCTCTGCTCCTGTGTGTGCTGATGCTGGGGGGACCGTTTCCATCCTACAGTAAACTGTTGCTGGGTTGTCCTGACTTTCTGACTGGAGGCGTCTAAGAGAACCCAGCTATGATGAGTAGCTCTGCCCGAAGGTCACCTGATGACCCATAGTCAGACTCCACATCTCTACGGAGCTGAGAAGGGCACCAGGAGCTCTGCTTAAAGCAGTCAGTAATCCACCACTGCAGATGGTATGGCCTTGCTCCAGCACCAAAGGAGGTCTACACTGCGATTCTCTTACTGGGGCTGCCATGCCGTCTTTTCCTGTCTCTGACACCTCCAATACAGTAAGACCAGCAGGTCACATGGTCTGAGCAGTAAGGCCATGTGTGCTCTCTGGAGGTGAGCCCCTCCCTGTACCCACGTTATACGACTACAGAAGTTTTCAGGACAAAACCCCCCCTTTGGCTGTTCTGGGGAGAACAGAGGAGCCACCGCAGTAGAAGCGGAGAGTTTTCTCTGAGGACAAGAGCTGGGCTTCCCCTCCTGCTATCTGCCCCTGACTCACCTTCCCCTGCAGCCCCGCGCCATCACTGGTTGGCCTTCCCTGCCCTGTCCAGAGCTCCTCAGCCCCCCACCCTGACTAACCACTAATCGAACCGACCCTCGTAAAGCCAGATCAGCCCGAGGGGAGAAGCGGCTCCTCGGAAAACCTGCCCCTGCACAGCAAGACCGGAAAGCATGGAGCTCATGGCGCACGTGTCTGTAGAGATTTAAGACACCCGAGAATGTAGGGGGCAAACTGAAACTGAAGTTATTGATGAAATAATTTTGACTCCCAAGAAACTCCTCAGGCTAATTTCTGAGCAGGAGGCAGCCACCTGTTGCCCCTGGCTGTGCATGGCCCAGGCCCCTCTGTTCCAGCCTCTGGCGAATTGAAGGGGGAGGGAGCAGGGAACATCACTCCCCAGGGAGCCTCATTACGCTCCCAATTAGCCGGCAGCAGGTGCCTTCTGCTTCCACCCAGAGAGGTGCCTTGCTCCCCACCCGAGGGGCCTAAGAAGCTAAGTTATTTCCAGGCACAGTTCAGCTTTCACTGCTGGTGTTAACTCTTCCATCTGCTGTCAGGAATTTGCATGTTAAGGGCTTTCTGAGGTCCTCTTTGGGCAGCACAGGGTGGGGGGAACTGTCGTCACTGGGTCCCATTTTCATTACAGCTTCTCTCACGCTGTCCTTGCATGCATTTTAATTTAAGTCTGTATTTAGGGTCTGCGTTTTGAAAGAAGAGTTAGCATAATTTTTAATTTATAGTATCATGAATCCAATTTACTTGTTCATTCAGTTAATAACATCGGCTGCTTAGAGAGCACGTTTCACCCCCATGGGTCTGGCTGCTCTATCTGGGGCGACAGCAAGGGACAAATTTACTTAGGTGGACCGGCAAGGCTGGGCCAGGCTGGGCTACGGCTCATTCGGGCTTTGGTTCGAGACCGAAGTCGGGGCCAGCACTGAGGACCACCCTAGGCCCGGAAGGGGCCTGGTCTTAGCACAGCAGGTTTATTTCCCCTCTGCAACTTCGGGTTTCCTAAGCATATGGCATTCTTAAAGTATCAAGAAAGAAGAAAAATAAAAACCCTGCAGAGCTGAGGAAGTGGGAAGAGGGTATTGAATTAGGGGCAAAAAAACGTAAACTCACAAATGTAAGTACCTGCTAGAAACTTTCTTCCTTGGGGTCAGGACACACAGAGCAACTCCAGAGCCATCTGTCCCCACCATCCCTGTCCTCCTGGCTGACAGTGGGAAGCCATACTTGAGTAATAAAGATATTTTGCTGCCGCACTTTCACTTGGGCAACACATTTTATTGTTTAATTTCGGGGTGAAAACAGTCGATAGATTGGGAAAGGTGAAATGACCTTGTAGTTGAGCAGAAGCCTCCGTATCTCATCCCCCTTCGGCGGTGCTGCCTCCCCACAATGCTAATTGATTCGCGCGCGCCCTCCCCGGCGTGTTTGCATTGCACGTGGTGTTCCACGCTTCACAGCGTGGCCCCTCCAACCCGGGATCTAGGCTCAGCAAGCCTGCCTCCAAAGCAGACGTTAAACGTTATTTAGAGCTTGATCTTTTGCTGACGCAGCGGGCTCACACACAGCATCCTTAATTGATGGAGTAAAAAACCTAATCAGGAAGAGTGTTTGCCCCGGGAGACTCATACAACAGATTGCCAATAGGGTACGAGTCGATCGATCGATCAATCCATATTGTGGGGCGTCCTGTTGCCCCATCCCGCTCCCGCATCAGTTCAGCCCCGCACAACACACTAAGAAGAGCTAAAACTTGGGCTCAGATTTCCAAAAAAGGTGATTATGTCTCAGGTGTTATGAGACTAACTCGCATCAAATGGTAAACAGTTCGAGATGTTGTTGAACGTAGGGAGGCAGGGTTTGAGCGGAGACGTGAGTAGAGTCTTCGGAGGAGGGGGGGATGGATAGAGGATTTGCGTGGTCAAAGGGAAGTGGGGCAGGTGGCAGTGACTGTGGAGGTGACGTGCCAAGTGGTCCCTCCACAGTTCTTCCCCGACTGCTCCAGAGCCTCTCTTCCCTCCCCTGTATAAAGGAGCGAGGGACCCCATCTCTCAGGGCTAAGGTGGGGTTCCAACGAGGCCAAAGAGCTGACACTTGGTGAATTTTCAGGAGAGCAGAGGCGCAGTCAAGGGCTGGGGGCGGACAGGGAGGGGCTGCAGGATGAGCAGGGATGTGTGGCGAAGTCAAGACCAAACCCAACAGCCGCACGGAGGTGTTTGTGCTCCGTCTCTGGAGGCCGGGGCCCAGCCAGGGCACAGCCGGCACATCCGGCTTCTTGAGCAATTAAGCCATTTCATCAATCACCTGAGGGCTGTTCCCAAGACCAGACGACCAGGCAGGCTCCGGGGTACCTTTTCTCCCCATAAACAAAATTCCATCGCTGATAACACAGACCCTCCTCCTCCTCGGTGTGTTGCTCTGTCGGGAATTCAAAGGCCAAGAAATGGCACGGAGAACTTTCTCCTTATTAGGCAATAAAATGCCCAGAAGTGTTAATGTACACAGAGCAAACCCATACGTGTCAGCCACATCTTCAAAGTAGCTCTAAATTATCCTCAGCTTCCTTTCCGCCGCGAGCTGCTGAAGGGCCGCGCTGTTCGAGTGCATTTGGAACACAGGCGGACTCCGCCCGTGGGGTCTTTGCACGCAGAGTTAATACGATTTAAAGTTGAGACATTAACAAAAGAGCTGGGTAGAAATCTGGCCTTGGGAAATGTGGAGTTTTTCCCCCCGCTTTTTTGTTTAAGGTATATTTACATTTAGTAAAAGGCTCAAATTTTAAGTTCACAGCTTTATAAATTCTTCCACGTACATACCCACGTAACCACCATTGCAATCAAGATACGGGACTTCTCCTCACCCCAGAAAATTCCCTTCTTCCCTCCTCCTCCAGGTAATACCAACCCACCTGATCTCTATTACCACGGATTAATCCTGCCTGCTCTGTAATGTCACGTGGGTGGCCTGGAACAGGTGTACTTGTTTCTGTCTAGTTTCTTTCACTCCACGTGATGCCGTTGGGGTCATCCCTGTTTTGGCGCGTAGCAGCAATTTGTTACGTTTTCCTTGCTAATATTCGACTGTATGAATATCCCACCCCCTTCAGTTCTTTTGCCATATCACTGTTGGCGAATCTTTGGGTTGTTTCCAGTTTGGGGCTGTTACAAATGAAACTGCCAGGAACACTCTTGTACATACATGTTTCTGTTTCTCTTGGGTAAATTCCTAGGAGTGGAATTGCTAGGCCGTGTGATTACTGTATGTTAGACTTTATTAAAAACAGCCAGAAAGTTCCACAGTGGCTGTGCCATTTCCCAGGACTACACGTGGTTTCTGAGAGTTCCTCTTGCTCCGTGTCTTTGCCAACACTTGGTTTTGACGGTCTTTTTAATTCTCGTCATTTTTGTGTGAATGGAATGCTATCTCATTGTGGTTTAATTTGAGAAAAAAAATAAAGGTGTGTTTGTAATTAGGCTTGGTTACTTTCACCTGGGATGCTCCATGGGCACGGTGAAAGAGCAGCTGCTGCCCTCCGTGAGCTGGGCGAGATGTGAGCAAGTCACCTGAGAAAGGAAAGTGCCACCAGGCAGCCGAGAGAGGAGTGGCGGACCCATGGCCCAGCCGGGCAGCCCTGGTGGGAAGGCTTCTCTCAGAGCCCTCAGGGCCAGGGCTGAGCAGCCAGTCTGGCACCACGCGTGGCCAGGCGGTGGCGGGTCCTCTCCCTCCACCTTTCTCCTTTCTCTTCTTTCACCCATGTGTCAGCTTCGCCCAGGCCTCACCCCTCAGGCCCCCACAGCCTGGTCCCGCCGCCAGCTCCTGAGCGTCTGGAATCCGTGTGGACCGTGCGCTGCCTGGGTGTATTGGTGGCCGGTGGGCCCGGCAAGCCCAGGCTGCTGCTGACCAGAAGGGCCATACCTGGCGAGAAGAGCCGTCGCAGCGGACGGAAAGGTTGCTGTGACTGATGCAGGATCGATTCGTTTCTCCGCTGCCTGGTGCAAGGTCGATCCTGACAGACAGCCCCGGACCTCCTGGGGCCTGCCCTGCTTCCAGCTCGACCTCACTCTCTCACTCCTTGGAAATCACGACGTGCAGGGAAAGGTCAGCGCTGGTCTCGGCCTCACTCACGGCGGCTCCCTGGCACGTCTCCAGAACACTGCAAATTGGGCGGGAGGCTCTTTTTGCTCCTCCCTGGGTCTTGCTCTCTGGGGCTCCCACAAAGGACATTTCAAGCCAACTCAATACTAATAAATTTTAAAATTATGATGGTGACAATAGTGACATTGACAACTATTTCTTGGTTGCTTACTACAATGCTAGACTCCTTCCCTTAATTGCCGTGACCACCAAGACCATCAAGCAGGAAATAAGTTCTCCAGTCCACGGAGTTGAGAAACTGGCCCAAGATCACACCGAACGACGCCCTCACAGGAGGCCAGGTAAGTGTTCTGTGAATGCTTTTGACTTCTGCCCTCAGCGATGGCCTACCTGGGAATGAGATGACAAGGGTGGGATGCTGGAGACAAAAGAAACCAGCATGCAGTGTGGGCAGGACATCACCAGGCCCGGAGCCCAGCAAGGAGGAGCAGGAAGCTGTGTGAGCAGCTGAGACCAGGTGCTTCCTGGGGCAGAAAAGGCATCTCGAGCCTCAGATCTGCCCGTTTTGCTTCTGACCTTTAAAGACAAACTCATGTCAGATGCCTCAGTTGTTTGGGAACACTGGCCTGCAGGGAAAGGAAATCTGCCCTCGCTGTTTCCAGCAGGGCAGCTGCCAAAGCACCGGCCTTCCCTGTGGGCTGCCTGAGGCCGAGGTCCTGCTCAGCATCTGCTCAACTGAGCTCGCCTGCAGCCTCGGGAGACAGGTTCTCCCCAGTTCACAGATGAGGAAATCAAGGCTTAGCCACCAGTAGGTGCACAGTGGTAGAGCTGGCCCTCAAGCCGGGCCTGATTTTGAAGGCCTCGATCAACTTGGTATGTTATGTTGGATAGAAATGTGCCTAAAGGTACAACTTGAGAAATGCACGCACGGCAACAACTTCAAACAGCAGTAAACAACGTGTACCCAAGTTAATTGATACTCCTTTCTGGTTTTCCAGTCCCCTCCTCAGAGACAATAGATGGCAATTTCTTGGATGTCCTCCTGGGGATATTCCATCCACGCACATACCCCATGCACATTTATGATCTTCTTTCTGCTTTATGCAAGTAGCTACATATAAGGTGCATTTTTCTGTATATTTCTTTTCTTAATAAGATATTTGGTAAACAGTTCCACAGTAGTGCAGATGAATTGAACTCATTGGCGATAGCTTGTAGCTCTGTGTGAGTAAACCATAATTTACAGGGCCATTGCCCTAGGTCTGTGATTCTGTGGAGCAGTGGTCCCTAATCTTTTTTGCACCAGGGACCAGTTTCATGGAAGACATGTGTCCACAGACTGGAGTCGGGGGGATGGTGAGGAATGGGGAGCAGCTGTAAATACAGATGAAGCTTCGCTCGCTCGCCCACCGCTCACCGCCTGCTGTGCGATCAGGTTCCTAACAGGCCAGGGACCGATGGGTTGGGGACCACAGCTGTAGGGTTTCCTGCGTTCTTCTCCTATCTTTGGGCAAGAGTGAGAATGTCTGTGGGACAAACTTCTGGAAGGAGAATCGTCTAATCGAAGGATGTGCGAGTTTCTGATCCCGGTGGATACTGCCAATGGCTCTAGAGGAATTGGTCTCTCTACTCCCCGCTGCAGTGTCCAAGGGAGCCAGGTTTCTCCAGGCAGAGAGATCACAGAGTGTTGCCAGACTCTGTGACAGAGCCAATCGACAGATGTCTCATTTGCACTGCTCTTACCATGAGTGAGGCTGGGAAACTCTTCATATACTGTCAAAGCCAATTATGTTTTCTTCCCTGTATTGTGGCAGTTCGAGTCCTTCCACAGACGCCTTGGTCTCGTCCCTTCCTGCTCCACAGGGCTCCTCGCAGGGGGTCATAGGGAGCGGGGTCCGCAGGGGGCTTGGACTCTAAGACCAGTGTTGCAGCTGATGCTCCGTGCGATCTTGTTCAAGACATTTGACCCCCCGATGAGTGCAGTTGCCTTCGAAAAAGGGGTTTCGATCAGATAATCCTAAAAATCTATGAATCTCTGGCTATCACACAGACAGCTGTGGCTGGCGGTTTGTTATCTCCTCAGAAGGAAATGGATCTGAGCCTCAAAAGTAAGAATTTAATTTAGATACTGTGGACAACTTCCTGATGTCTCAGGATATTAAACTGTGAATGAATGATGACAGTCTGGAGCAGGGTATCTTTCTCATACAAAGAACTTTGGGAACAAGATGACTCATTTGTCCTAATGGGAAAAGTTTCCTTCTGGCCCTGAGAGGCGGGTTTGGAGCCAGCGCGTGCAGAAAGGTCTTCGCGGTCTCCGTGTGTGGAGGGTTTAATGTTTTCGCGGCTGCGCGCCAAGTCCATTGGCGAGGCTCGGCCCCATTGCCTGTGCCACCCTGGAGTTCATGCATTATCTAGTCTCATGATCTGGCTCATTGCACATGTTAGGAGCAGACACATTGTCAGGCCTAACTTAAGGAATTACTAAAATTAGCATTATTGAAAAAATGAACTGCAAGGGAAACTGCTGATTTTAATCAATAGTTCCAGTGAGCATGGTTGCAGAATGTCAAAATTCATCAAAACTACCTAGAAGTCTCTGCGACAGTGCCCTGTGTCTGATGTTTTTGAGGGCACGAGTGTTCTGGACACGAGCTCTCCAGTTATGGAGAGCAGACGGGGTTGTGAGCACCCGGACTTCGTTCCCTTGTATTTAATATTAATAGTTCCTCCTGATACAAGCCGTTGTCATGTGCTTTGCATGGTTTCTTGCTGTAGTTAACAGAACATACTCGGCAGCAGTCAGCCTTTTCTTAATGACTCGGGGTCCTACTAAGAACATCCACTACTGACGCAGACAGCTGACCTTTCTTGTTTTGCAGAGATCTAGATATTACGGGAAACTTGGATGGTCTAATGAGGCTTCCTTCTCAGTGCAGGGAGCACAGTTCAGTGTCCCCAAACAGAGCCCAGATGGCCTCCATGGAGGGGCCCTTAGTGGCTGGGGGACCCCAGGCACAAACCAGCCGCGTTCTGGGAGTCTTCCCTACCTGTCCCCGCCCCAGTTTTTTTTCCTCTAATGTTCACCAAGCGCCTACCACACCCCAGGCGCTGTTCTCCCCATCGAGAACAGTGATACGCCCGAAGGTAGACGTGGTTTCTGCCCTCGGGAAATTTGAAATCCATGTGGTGACAGATATCACAGAGGGCCCAGCACAGCTGGACAGACAAGGCTTGTTCCAAGCACAGCCGAGGACTGCATGGGGTCCCGGCAAACAGAAGAGCAGGTGATAGTAGTGGGGACCAGAAATTAGTTCTTCATTCATATATTGATACTTGTCACCGGTATGTATTTTCCTGGTGACTATGGGGTACATCGCTGTCTCTGCTCTTCCTGATAATGTGAATACAGGTGACCCGAATGTCCCTCAGGAGCCTCTGTGCCTGTAAGGAGCAGCAGAAGTGGGTCACGGAGAACTTTGATGGTGAAGTTCTCGGGTGCACTCTAGACGCTCAGGATCAGCTCCCAGAACATCATGCGACTTCCGCAATTTCAGGAAGAGCTCAGAACTATTCTCCAGGAACACACAGACCCCAACGCTGGCTTCATCCTCAGAGTACCCCACTGGGACAAGTGAAGGCTCAGGGCCACGTTCCCCTAGGTGCAGCCCCTCCCTTTTCCAGGACTCGTACTTTGTGCTACAATTATAAGAAGAAGAGGACGCAAGGGAAGGATCTAGTCATTAAACAGAGTTGATTTCAGGCCCTTGGAGCAGGAATGGTGCAGAGAATCCACTTAGACCTGGAGGGAAGATTGGTTCTCTGCCAGCTGGAGAAGGAGCTGTGTGGGTCAACTCTCCTGGGGTCCTGTTCTCGTGTGTCCCTGAGGTCCTACAGAAGAGACAGGCTCAGAGCTAACACCCAGGACAGGGCCAGGTGGTGGCTGCCTTCAGGGAGCCAGGGAGAAAATAGGCCCCGGGTGACTGCAGACAGCCCATGGGGCTGGCAGGAAGCGGAGAAGGGAACCAACGGGAACAAGACGGATTGGGGGGGGGGTGGGGGAGAGGGGAGGAAAGGCGTCCCTGTAGGAGGGATGAGAGAAAGCTCCAGAGTGGACGATTCCCAGGCCCAGACCGGCTCCTAAGGCCTTCTTTGTGTCTGTCACACAACTACAGGAAGAAGCCACATTTACGGAGTGCTTACTGCATGCCAGCACTGTGCTAAGGGTTTCAGATACATCCCCAACCTGGGTCAGGTCTGCACGCCCCTGGTGGGAGATGATGTGCTGGACGTGGGCAGGTATTTCTTTTGTTTTGTTTTCATAGCTATGGGTTTATGGATCTTGGCAGGCATTAGAAAATGACGTATGGCTCATTCAGTCTGGGATTTCATGGATGTGATTGTCTAGAAGTAGGGTAAGTTTTGTGAAGTACGCCCATCTGGAGTCAATGCAGAGAGAGCAGCTTGTGAACGGTGTGCGGGTAGGCCGAGGAAAGGGCTGACATCGCACAGGAGTGCGCGGCAGCTGCGTGTGGGCCACGCCGAGTGGCAGTGCTTGAATGTGTGGGTTGGTTGAGGCTGTGGTTTCAGGCCCAGGTCTGGCTGCGTCCAGAGGCAGAGCTGTGGGTGCCTGAGCTTTTCTTCCTCCTCGAGGTCTTGGCCCCAGCGCTCGGCGAGGAGACGAGGCCAGCCCTGCCCAGTGCCCCCAGGGCTCCCCATGCAGCTGAGACAAGGCAGCCTGCAGGGCCACACCCCCACCACCAGCTATGTGGACGGAGTCTGGGAAGCACGTGTGACCCTTGAGAGCAAAGGCCAGGAAGATCGAAGGGAGGTCCGACGCATAAACCTCGGGGCTAGGGCTGGGCTTAAATTCCGGGGCAGCTGCCCCTGCCCAGGTGGTCTCTGGCCAGTGCCAGAACATTCCTGAACCTTAGACTCCCCTTCTACAAAATGAGGGGACTCAGGTCTGCCTCGCCTGTTCCCCGGGCCTCCTTGGGGGTCAAGTGGAGTGGAGGGGTGTGCTCTGTGCCTGGCTGCAGGGCAGTGTCCACAGGACCTGGGAGAAAGAGCCTCTTCCCCGTCAGTCACCGTCATCCACTCCTGGCCGATGGCCCAGGGGCTCCTCTTTTCCTTGGACGGGGATCTGGAAACTGGAGATGGCCGGGTTTTTCGTTGGCCCTTTGGTTTTGGCCGGTGTCTGATGCCGGAAAGACATTCCTGGGACAGGCAACAGGCCAGGGCTCTAGGGGGGCCCGGCTGTGGGGTGAGCCCAGACGCGGGAGACCACAAACGGGAGTGTGGCAAGGCCCCAGTGCCCAGGGGCAGTGGCGCTGCAGCCCCGGGCGGGACAGAGACCCGAGAGCAGTGACACCCACCACGGACACCCAGGGCTGCTGGACACTTGGAGAACATGCTTTCCACCTCCCACCGCAGGAAAGGGACCCTCTGCTCCCTGCCTCCTCCTCTGACTCATGCAGGGGCTGGGTGGGCGGGGCTCTGGCAGGCGATCATCATTGCCTTGCTCCGCTCCACCCAGAGACTGACAGCCGGGGACCCTGTCACTATCCCGGGGAGATGAGCTGCTAATAACCAAGTTCAGTAAAAGAGTCAATTAACGCATCTGGTGACAGCGCTGCTCACTCTGCCTCCTCTCGGCAGGTGCCCGCGAGGGTCACACGCAGCCCATAATTACAGCATTTGGTTTGCGGCCTTTTCTGTGGTGAATAATTTGTTCTTGCGAGGAAGAATACATATATATGTATATATGAATATATAAAGGGTGCTTAAAATGGAGCTCGAGCGGGTCTGAGCGGCAGCAAAGTACAGATGCATTCAATTCCCGCAGATGCGCCGTGGCCTGGAGACCCGGCACTGGGCGTGGGGACGGGCTGTTCTGGGAACCATGTTCCCCATGGCTGTCGACCAGCATGTTGGGAACCAGATTAATTGCTAACTGTTCTATCGAGTAACTCGCCTCTGGCATTGAAGGATCTGGCACAGGGAGGTTGGAGGTTTGATGACCAGGGCCTTTCTCAGACTGGCCCTTTCTGGAAGCAAAGCCCACATGCAGGGCAACCGGCCAGCGGGCCATGGCCTGGCAGCAGCTTAAGTTTCTAGACAGAGCCCTGCTGCTCTGCAGACGTCCCCAGCTCAGGCTGTGGGCTAGGTGCGTCTGTGTGTCTGCCTGTGCTCTGTCTGTCCACACAGCTCTGCCATGCATCTGGCTGGAATGGGGGCCTCTCTCTCAGCCCCCAGGTGAAGGTTGCTGTACGACCAGGGCCAATTTGAGAATCTGGCTGAACCACTGCTGATGTTTCTCCAGCCCCCTGTGCCACTACCTCGGGCAGAACAAATGGGAAGGTGCAAGTGGGTTCTCCAAGGCTAGACACAGGGCCGTCTTTATCTGGGTGTCTCCACTCCACAGACACCACCGGTCATCTCCCAGCTCAGTGTGCCCACCCATTCCGGGGCCACACTCACCCCATCCAGTCTCTGGGCCTCTTAGGCGGTTCTGACCACTCAGGGGTTAAAACCCCCATTGCTCAGGACCCAGCTCCTGGCCCACCTCCTCCAGGAAGTCCTCTGTCAGTGAGGCTATTAAGACCTTCCACCTGCATGTTGTCCTGGCCCCTGGTACTTCCTGTGTCCCCATAAGATGAGAAACAAGGGACACCCCCTCCACATGCATACCCACACATCTTCTGCCATGCTGGGTGCACGGGAGAGGGAAACCAAGCTCACAGGTGCCTGGAAATGGGACCCCCTGGGGCCTGGTTAGAGTGTGCAGGGCTGGGTGCGGCCCCAGGGCCATGTCTCCAAGTGGGGTCTCCTAGCAGCCAGTCTCATCTTTTGCAGAGAGGGTGTGTTAGAAATGCCAATTCCAGGCCCCGATGGAGCCAAGCTATTAGGAGGGCCCTGGAATCTATTTCTGAAAGACACTCCCCCAGATGAATCTGATAGGTGCTGCATTTGAGAGCCCCAGACCCAGACAATGGCCGGTCCTCCAGCAGCCACCCTATCCTGGGGCCTCCTGACCGTATAAGGTCCTTGGGACACCTCTCTTAGCTGCTGAGGCTTTGCAGTTCCACCAAGCCCTGCGGCTGTCCTGGTGAAGGTGAGGGGGAGGAGGGGAGCAGAGAGGAGGGGCAGGAGGTGAGGAAGGCAGGTAGGGGAGCAGGTGGGGCAAAGCATGTCTCCTCTCCTTAAGCATCCTCTGTATTCTGCCCAGGCTAAGCAGGCTGGGTGTGGGGCTTCCTCAGTTCCCAGAAAAAGGACTTTGCACCCCAGAGTGTGAGCACAGGTCCCTGAGCAGCCCCATCCTTGGGGTGGGGGAGCCCCAGTCAGCCTCTCACCCGCCCCGGTGAGTGCCAGGTGTTCTGCTGACTTAAAGCCTCAAGTACCAGCCCAGGACGATGTCCCCTCCTGCACCTCCCGCATCCTTGCAGATGCCTGGGAGGACAGGGCTGCCCCTCACCCTAGCACTGCTCCTGGCTCTGCTAGGCACAGCGGGTGGTGCTGGCTTGGGCTCCCGCCTACCCTGTTTTTCACTGTGTGTCTGGACAAGTCCTCCCAGAGATACTGGGGGAATCACCAGGCTCTGACAGGCAGCGTCCTCACTACACTCCTTACTTCCTCCGCATGACTGGCTGCCTGCCTGGGAGCTTCTGGACTTTTCTGTGTGTCCATGGTTATGGACCACTTTGAAACCAAGGGGCAGGCTCCCTTCCTAGAAGGGACTGTGTACACAGAGGAGGGAGGGCTGGGAGCAAGTTCATTAGGGACACCACAGACAAAACCCAAAGAGATGGGCCAGTTCTCCAAAGACCCCGGCAGCCAGTGCCCCATGGCCATGCAAGCATCTCTCGCCCCACCTGTCCCAAGGCGGTCTGCAGCCCCCTTCCAGGGCTGGGGCTGTCACCGTTCCCCTCCTTCACTGCAACATGTGCTTTCTTGCAACCCGGTGATTGACCTCATGCTCACCTTGGACATCTGCCCCCAAAATATGTCCCATATTAGATTATTATTCAACTCCACGTTGTTGTTCCAAACCTTGAACCAGTTTCCAAAGCCTCAAAGAATCTTAGGCTTGGAAGGGGATGGGGTAGTCACATGACCTCATGTCCTGTGTTTGGGGACACAGGTCACACTGTGGCCCAGTGGACACAGTGCAGCCCCCACAACGCGTGTTCCATCTGACTCCAATGATGCCGTTTTCCTGATATTTGTTTCTAAAATCGATTCCCCTTAAAAAAAAAAACACTAAAGAGATTTCCTTACATAGGGTTGAAAGTGGAAAATCATTATTCCTTGCCATATTACACAGACAGTAACCATGAAAAGAAATAGAAACAAAGTGTGATTAAAGTCTAGCCAGAGACCCTTGCCTGGAGACAATTCCAAGCCTGCGTTCAGCTTTGCTCAAGAGGAAGGTTCCAGGGCTACAGTTGTGTCAGGCAGAGCTTTTTCTTGTTATCAAAATACCACACTTCGGCAAACTCTGACCAAGTGCAGCCCTTCAAGCTCCAGAGGGGGAAACTAAGGCAGCAAGTAGAGAAAGGAGAGTCCCCAGGTCAGAGGGGGGTCTGAGAGCCAGGCTCCTGCCACCTTCCCATTCATTCACCCCTCCCTCTGTACCTTAGTTTCCCTGCACTTCCCTGTCCAGCCTCGATGGCCGTGGACGTGGCGAGCCCCATCTCACTCCACGCGGCCACTGGGCCCCTCTGGGCCTCTTCCTTGAGCCAACAATGGCTCTCTCCCTGCATCTGCCACAGAAAGCCACAGCAATCCTGTCCCCAGGCACCGGCTGTTGGTGGAGAAGGAACATGCAAATTCCACCAATTCTCCCCGAAAACCAAAGGAAATGTTTAAACTGGAGTTAAATGAGGGGATAGAGGGAGTGGCTGCCAGCAGGAATGTAAATTTCCTCTGGCCTGATAAATCACTTTGTCTGGCTTCTTGGCTGCATGGACAGCTTTATTCTTCTCTCTCCCTGTCGCAGACGTCCTGACATTCGGCTGTTTCGTGGGCCAGGAGGACTGGGCAGGATGGACGGCAGCCTGGCCGTCCATCGCGGCTCCAACAGCACAGATGCCTGAGAGGAGGCCCATGGGGCAGCGGTGGGGGCCACATGTGGGGACACATGTTTGCAGAGCACCCCAACATCCATCGTCAATTGTCACTCACCCCCTCTTCCGTCTCTGCTATCTCCTGAGGGTCTCTGAGAGCCCAGGACACAGCAGGGAAGGAGACGTTTGTGTTTCTCCAAAGAGAGCTTACGAGGCAGGGAGGGGCGACTCCTGGAAAATGTTTGTCACCAGGCTAGTGGTCCCGCTTTGGCGCGAAAGGAACCGGGACGAAGGGCATGGTGACCTGCAGCTCCACAAGGAGGGACGAGGAAGTTTCCTCCTATCCTTAGAAGGACCCAAGTGTCCCCCTTCACATCCTGATAGCCTCTCAGTTCTCCGTCAGCAACTCGGTTTCCCTACCAGGTCTTGGCAGCGGAGTGGAAGGAAGCGGGGTCAGAGAGAGCAGATGAGCTGCCCTGAAGTTGTGACGTCCGCAGACACTGGGTCATCGGGCCCCTGCCTTCCTTGCTCTCATGGGAAACGCTAAGGTTGGCTGTGACAGCGACAAGCTCCAGTGCATTACCAAAGAGAATGAGGAACACGAAGTTGCCCCTTGGCTGAGATACTAAGAGAATAAAATCAGGTCGGATGTACCACTTTGGTGGCCAAAGAGAGGCCGTGCTTGACACATAAAACACATTTTCCAGTGTCAAAAAGAACGAGCTGTCTTTTCTCCCAGGGGGAAAATTGAGTGCAGTGGAGGGACATGCATCCAGTTGGGTTCCAGCAAGTCTGGTCAGGAAAAGGAGGCTGTGGAGGGGGAGAGGGTCGTCACTTCTGAAATGCGACTGGCAGGTGACAAAGTCACCTCAGCGGGAAGGGAAGTAAATTACATCTTGGTTTCAAGTTTTTCTGAAAAGCTGTGGGTGAGGCGCGCCAGCACGTCCACGGGGGGAGAGCCAGCCCTCACTCAGATGCAGCCATGGGACACAGACGTCACCCAGCCTGCCCGGCCTGAGCTCGAGGCTGTGGGAGCTGCTTGGGGCCTGTCCTCTGGAGAACCCCTCCTCGCCCCAGCCCCAGGCTGTGTTCCCCACAACTGCCAGGGGCCCTTTAAAAACATGGACTGAATATGTCACGCCTTTGTTTGAAATCTCTCCAGAGGCCCGTGGCTCTTCCTAGGGATAAAGGCAACCCCAGCGCTGTGCTCTCACCACAAAAGCGTCTCCCTCGAGACAGGTGTACGAGTTTCTTGGGAACTGCTGTAACATATGATTGCAAGCTGGGTGGCTTAAAATAAGAGAAATTTATTTTCTCACATTCCTGGAGGCCAGCAGTTTGAAATCCAGGTGTCGACCAGGCCACACTCCCTCCAAAGGCTCTAGAGGAGGCTCCTTCCTTTCTCTTCCAGCTCCCGGTGGCTCCAGGCATCCCTTAGCTTGTGGCAGCATCGCTGCCCTCTCTGCCTGTCTTCATACGGCTTCTCCTCTTCCATGTGCGTCAACTCACCCACACCTCCCTGTACAGGGACACTTGTCCTTGGATTTGGGGTCTACCTGGAGAATCCAGGCTGATCTCATCTCAAGATACTTAATTTAATCACATCTTCAACGATTCTTTCCCCAAGTAGGGGAAAGGTCACACTCACATATTCCACAGATTGGACGTTGGGGTCTACCGATCAGCCCTCCACAATGGGGATACTCATAGCTGGTTGTGTAATGCCAGGGCTTCCTGGATGCAGGCCCCGTGCACTTGGGAGGCAATCCCAGGAAGAGGCAGGAAGGAAAGCGTAAGGAGTGCTCCCGACACGTGAGGGCAGAAGGCCGGTCTTGTCCTCACCAAGGACCTTGGGGACACGGAGGTCAGCAGGCTCTGAGACAAGTGAACTGGAATCCTGACCCACTGTCCTCAGACAAGGGCTACTTCTGGCACTGGGAGCTCCACAGCACTTCCAGTCGCGAGAAAGCCCCAGTGGGGAGTGGCTGACAGTCACCGAGTGTTCCTTCTGTCACTTTAGCCAATTTGAATCTCTCCTTTCTCATGCAGAGACATCAGACAACTGACTCAACTTATTCTATTTCATTTGCTTTTATTTGGCCCTGAATTTTCTCCTGGTTTGTTTCTATCTCATTGTTCCCAATTGAGACAAGCTCCTGAATTGCAGAGGCCACCTCTCATTCCTCACGGGATGAGCAGCTTAGGTAAGCCAAGATGCGACGTTTTGTTCTTTAGTCTTCTCTATTCTTTTTTTTTCATTTCAGCATATTATGGGGGTATGAATGTTTAGGTTACATGTATTGCCCTTGCCCACCCCTCCCCGCCGAGGCAGACCTTCAAGTGTGTCTATCCCCCAGATAGTGCGCATCGCACTCATTGTGTATGTATATACCCATCCCCTCCTCCCCCTCCCACCTGCCCAACGCCCAGTGAATGTGATGCCTATATGTGCACTTAGGTGTTGATCAGTGACACCAATTTAATGGTTGAGTACATGTTGTGCTTATTTTTCCATTCTTGGGATACTTCACTTAGTAGAATGGGTTCCAGCTCTATCCAGGAAAATACAAGAGGTGCTATATCAGCATTGTTTCTTATAGCTGAATAGTACTCCATAGTATACATACACAACATTTAATTAATGCACTCATGTATTGATGGGCATTTGGATTGTTTCCACATCTTTGCAATTGTGAATTGTGCTGCTATAAACATTCGAGTGCATGTGTCTTTCTTATACAGTATCATTTGTTCTTTTGGGTAGATGCCCAGTAATGGGATTGCTGGATCGAATAGTACTTCTAATTGTATCTCTTTAAAGTATTTCCATATTGCTTTCCACAGAGGTTGCACTAGTTTG
>CAUYSK010125566.1:0-50832 GCA_963575035.1 Avahi laniger
CGAGACCCCATCTCTACTAAAAATAGAAAGAAATTAATCAGACAACTAAAAATATATAGAAAAAATTAGCCGGGCATGGTGACTACATGCTTGTAGTCCCAGCTACTCGGGAGGCTGAGGCAGGAGGATCGCTTGAGCCAAGGAGTTTGAGGTTGCTGTGAGCTAGGCTGACGCCATGGCACTCTAGCCTGGGCAAAAGAGTGAGACTTTGTCTCAAAAAAAAAACAAAAAAAAAAAAACCACAAAACAGTCGAATAGTGGTATTTGTGCCCTTTTATCTTTTATTTATTTCTATGTTTAAATTAGTATACATAAATCTGATATTTAGCCATTTGTAATAGTGAATAAATAATATACACGTAAGTAAATTGTATAAGTAAATTATGATACAATTGGAAACTCTTACTCTGTTTTCCTTCCCACATCCCAAATATCTAATTCATTTCTCAAAAATTAGCAACATTCTTCAAACTAAAAACAGCAAATTATATATAAATACCAGCTCATGGAAATTTAAATATACCTGGCAAATCTTAGATATGAGTTATTTTAAAATCAATATATCCAATATCTATACAGCATTAATATAAAGTGTGAATGTGCTTTCTATGTTATACATTCTAATGTACATTAGAATTCCATTTCTACGTATCTATTTAAAATAATTAGGGAAAACATTCAACAGTAATTAAAGATCATAATAAAAATAATTATAAAAAGTCACAAAATATTTCTTTTCCTAGGATTTCAAAATATACCCTAGCTGACAATCTCTATAGATTCCTTATCCTTATATAAACAAAGAAGGCTCTAGAAAGCTAAACTTATCAGGGTTTAAGAAAGTTAACAGTTCACTACTCAAATTTTCTTTAAGACACTAACGTACTTTCAGGAAGCAAACAAAAATATTGTAAATAATAAAGGTTACAAGAGAGGTTGTAATTTGCAATCCTTGTATAAGAAAGGGAATGTACTCACTAAATTATTAGAATACAAATTTTAAGTTCTTAAATTAGAGCAGTATTCATCTCTGACATAAAACCATTATACAAGGCTAAAGGCTTTGAAAAAATATGACAAATATTTATTTTACATAAACTAAGAACAAACATTTTGCTCAGAACTGCTATAGATACTATCTCTGCCATCAAGAAATGTATCATTCAATTGGGTTAAGAAAAAGAGAGGTACACAAAACGCTAATCAGAATAAGATTAGACAGTAAAAGAAATGATACAGACTGTCAAAGGAGATGAGTTCATATTGGCTGGGAGATTAAGAAGTGCTTTGTGAAAAATGCATTATTAGAGAACGCATTATTGAAGAACGAATAGTAGGGCTGTAATGGTAATAGAAACGGGAAAAGGAAGCCATTTGGATAGAGAGCAAAGAGTATGAACAATGACACAAATGCAAAAAAAAAAGAGTATGAATAATCACAAGAGTATGTGTTAGCAACGATAAGTAGTCTAAGGTAATGGTCTTAGGACATACCCACCGATGAAATGGAATGTAAGAATACAGGAGAAGGCCCAACTGGTCAGACCTGGAGTCTTGGTGAAGCCCCCTTGCCACTGGACCGTCTACTGTCGTCCACCTGGATTCCCTGCCGCTGTGCTCTACAAACCTAAAACAGCTGCGACACTCCAGCCTTACAGCCTATGAAAGGTGAGCAGATGTCAACCAGCTGAGAGGGAAGAGGAGAAAGGAATTCCAGGCAGAACACTCAGAGGTAGGAAACCACTAACACACGGGTGCCTGTGCCTGTGCCTGTGTATGTCACACGGCAGGGGACACAAGGGCAAGGAGGTCGTGCGTTGGAACAAGAGAGAGTATGGCAGGACTGGAGACAGATCACAGAGGGACTTCTCTGCTATAGTGAGGGTTCTTCTTTTGGACTTTGTCATGGACTCCGCTCCAGTCATTCAAGTTGGGGGAAATGATCAACCTGGCTCCTTAATGGGGGTATCTTAGGGACGATCTTTAGTCGCTTCTTGTGGCTCAGGGCTGCTCCCTTGGGCACAGTGGCAGATACGACTACTTCTAAGTCCCAGCATTAGAAGAGGCAGGAGCGGGTGGCACGCTCCGCCCTTTGACAAGTACGAGAGAAGGCTGAGCAGCCAGGAAACGTGGGAGTTCTTCACTAAAGCCAGGGTAGGAGGTGGGGTTAGAACAGGAGAGGGCTGGCACCTACAGGGCTCAGCACGAGGGCTCTTATCTGCAAAGCGTGCCCACTGTCACAATATGACTCTGTGTTAAGTCATCAGTGACAATGTCACAAGAAACTATAAAATAAGATTTCATATTTAAAAATTTCTCTTTGTGTTTGAATTTGCACGTGAGTTCTTCTGAGAATGTTTCCTATCTTTCTGTCTAGCTCTCTACTGATCTGTCATCGTGGGTCTCTCTTACTGTCTTTCTATCTGTGTCATTTTGTCATTTCCGCTCTTCACTTCCTCCGGCTCCTTCTAAGTCCCCTCAAGAAGTTATAAAAATGAATGAACGGTTCCTTATAAAACAAAATTAATTATTTCTTGTTATAGATGAGACAGTTTATAGTTTTCTAGCATTTACTGTAACTTTATTTCTTCTTATTGTTTTATTAGTTATACATTCCTTACGCCCTGGAATCAGCAGCATTGAAAAATCCAAACATCTCCTGTTCCCAGTACAGGGTATTGCTAGAGTCTAGAGAAGATGGTTCTAGATAACGTCAAGCCAACTCTGCTGAAGATGGTTAGAGGTCTCTCATTTTATACCAGCTTCTCCAAATTCCAAATATTCTCCTGTCTGGTCCTGACCTGTTCCTTTCAGCCTCCAATCCAGCCAAATGATTCAATTTATCTTACTCTGCAGCTCAGTAGTCTGGGCACACGATGCAAGCCATCGAGCACTCCTGTGCCCCTCTCAGCCTCCTCTAGTCCCTGTTGGGAATGCCTCTCCACACCCCCAGCCCCGCCTTTTTTACCTATTAAATCTCACTCTTACAGCAAGGCCCAGTTCAAATTTACTCCTCCTAAAGCCTTCTTCTTTAATCATACTTTATTTCCACTCTCCCCTACGGTCCCACAGCTAGTTTTTTATAAGCCGATTTCCCCCAAATGAGTGAGAGCTCCAAGGAAAAGAACCATTGATCACTGGATTCCCCCTAGTGAATAACAATATGCCTTATATTTAATATATTCTCAATAAAAATTTATTGAGTGAATGCTTGCTCTTGGATGAAATTAATACACACAGTATTGATGTCTGATCAATGTTATACATATCAATGACAGAATTAATTTTTCATACCAGCACAAGGTGATCAAGAAAACAAGAAATGTCTACTTTTTAAGGTGTGAAAGCCAGTGTAGGTCTTGAAGTGAGAGCTCATGTCATAAATTGTTAAAATCCTAAATCATTAGGGCACATTAAATTATTTAAATCCTCTTTATCTGAAAGCTGTTAAACAAAAAACTTCCATGTACTGAAGAAATAAAATAATAAGGGGATCCTAGAAGGAAATGAGAACAGGAATTCCATCCTTGCTCACCAATTTTAAGGATTTCATGAATAATATGAGCCATTAATTCACATGAAAATGTATGAAAGTGAATTATAAGCAGTTCAGTGGAAAAATATTTTATCTTCATTAAAGCTTGCAATATCAAGTATATAGTGTTGATCGTAAGTTATAAAAGCATACCTCATTTTATTGCACTTTGTAGATACTATGTTTTTTACAAACTGAAGCTTTGTGATAACCCTGCGACAGGCAAGTCTACCAGCACTATTTTTCCAACAGTACGTGCTCACTTCATGTGTGTCACATTTTGGTAATCCTCCCAATATTTTAAACTTTTTAATTATTATCATATCTGTTAGGATGATCTGTAATCACTGATCTTTAATGTTACTGTTATAATTGTTTTGGGGCATCATGAACCAGGCCCATGTAAGTGAGTTCTGACTGCTACACCAACCGGCTGTTCCCTGCCTTTCCCATCTCCTCGGGTCTCCCCATTCTCTGAGACACGTCAACATTGAAAATAGGCCGATTAATAACCCTACGATAGCCTCTAAATGTTCAAGTGAAAGACAGTCACATGTCTCTGACTTTAAATCGAAAGCCAGAAATGATTACCCTTAGTGAGGAAGGCATGTTGAAAGCTGAGATAGGCTGAAAGCTAGGGCTCTTGCACCAAAGTTAGCCAAGGTACGAACGCAAAAGAAGAGTTCTTGAAGGAAATTAAAAGTGCTACTCCAGTGAATACATAAATGACAAGAAGACGAAACGGTCTTTTTGCTGATACAAAGAAAGTTTTGGTGTCCTACATAAAAAAATCAAACCAGCCACAACATTCCCTTAAGCCAAAACCTAATCCAGAGCAAAGCCCTAACTGTCTGCAATTCTATGGGGAAGCTACAGAAGAAAAGTCTGAAGCTAGCAGAGGTTGATTCACCAGGTTAAAGGAAGACAGCCATCTTCGCAACCTGAAAGTGCAAGGTGAAGCAGCTGGTGCTCACGCAGAAGCTGCAGCGAGTTATCCAGAAGCTCTAGCTAAGACCAAAGATGAAAGTGGCTACGTTAAACAACAGATATTTAACGTAGACAAAATAGCCTTACATCAGAAGATGCCATCTAGAATTTTCGTAGCTAGAGAGGAAAATCAATACCTGCCTTCAAAGTTTCAAAGAACAGGCTGGCTGATTCCCTTGCTAGGGCTAAAGCAGCTGGTAACTTTACAGCCAATGCTCATTTACTATTCAGAAAATCCTAGGATTCTTAAGAATAATGCTACATTAACCAAGCACAGTGGCTCATGCCTGTAATCCCAGCACTTTGGAAGGTCTCGGCAGGAAGACGGCTTGAGGCCAGGAGTGGACAACAAAGCAAGACCCTGTCTCTATAGAGAAATCAAAGAAAAAAAATCAGCCAGGTGTGGTGGCACACGCCTGTAGTCCTAGCTACTCAGGAGGCTGAGGTAAGGGGATCACCTGAGGCCAAGAGTTCAAGGTGACAGTGAGCTATGATTGTGCCACTGCACTCCACCCTGGGTGACAGATAAATAGAGAGAAGACTGCTACATCTACTTGTGCTCTAGAAATGGAATGACAAAGCCTGGATGAACATCTGTTTATGGTCTGGTTTACTGAGTATTTCAGCCCACTGTTGAGACCTCAGAAGAAAACAAAAAGATTTCTTTCAAAATATTATTGCTCATTGACAGTGCACCTGGTCACCCAAGAGCTCTGATGGAGATGTACAAGGAGATAAATGCTGTTTTCATGCTGCTAACACAACAGCCAGTCTGCAGCCCACAGATCAAGGAGTAACCTTACTTTTCAAGTCTTATTATTTAAGAAATACATCTCACAAGGCAATAGCTGCCATAGATAGTGCTTCCTCTGATAGATCTGGGCAAAGTAAATTTATCATTCTAGATGCCATTAAGAATATTTGTGATTCCTGGGAGGAGGTCAAAATATCAACATTAATAGGAGTCTGGGAGAGGTAAGTTGATTTCAACCCTCATGGATGATTTTGAGGGGTTCAAGTCTTCAGTGGAGGAAGTAACTGCAGATGTGGTGGAAATAGCAAGAGAATAAGAATTAGAAGAGGAGCCTGAAGATGGGACTGAATTGCTGCAATCTCAGGATCAAACGTGAATGGACAAGGAGTTGCTTCCTCCAGATGAGCAAAGAAAGTAGTTTCTCGAGATGGAATCTACTCCTGGTGAAGACGCTGTGAATACTGTTGAAACGACAAAGGATTTGGCATATATTACATAATTTTAGTAGAGAAAGCAGTGGCAGGATTTGAGAGGACTGACTCCAATTTTGAAAGAAGTTCTGTGGGTAAAATGCTATCAAATAGTATCCCATGATACAGAGAAATCTTTAACAAAAGGAACACTCAATCAATGTGGCAAACTTCATTGTAGTCTTGTTTTAGAACTGCCACAGCCAATCTTCAGCAACCACCGCTGTGATCAGTCAGCAGCCATCAACACTGAGGCAAGACCTTCTATCAGCATGATTATTAGCATTTTTTAGCAATAAAGTACTTTTTATTAAGGTATGTACATTGTCTTTTTAGACATAATGCCACTGCACACTTAATAGATTATAATATAGTGTAAATGTAACTTTTACATGCACTGGGAAACCAAAAAGTTCCTGTGACTTCATTCATTGTGATATTCACTTTATTGCGGTGGTCTGGAACCGAACCTGCAATATCTCCGAGGTATCAACATTAATAGGAGTCTGGGAGAGGTAAGTTGATTTCAACCCTCATGGAACAGAAACACTATCGGCCTCCCCAATTAGGGAGAAAAGTGATTTGCTACCCATGACCATTGTTTGTTAAGTTACAGAAGACAGAATTTCTAAACATTTATCATCATCGTCATACCAAATTTATCATACTTCGGTATCAAAAAGTTGCAGTGAGGGTGCAGACCTTGGTGTGAGACTGCTTGGATTTGACCCTATTGCTACACTTAGTGGCTGCGTGACTTTGTCAAGCTACTTAACCACCCTGTGTCTCATGTTCCCCACCTGTAAAAGGGGAAAACAATATACCTATGACACGGTGTGTTTTGAGTGCTAAATAGGTTATCAAATCCGAGTACTTTAAAAAAGTGCAAGGCATATAGTAAGAACCATTTAGGTCTTAACTAGCATTAAAAATTCTCCAAGAAAATTTAGTCAGTTATAACAGGTCTAACTTAATTACCAAGTAACTAACTTAGTCAGTTAATAACTAAGGAACTATGAATGTGGGCCAAAGGAAAACCATCAGCTTGTATGGAATTCCATATTTAATGGCAATCGCACTATCAGCCTCACATTCTTGTGTGTACTTGCTTAGGTCCTACAAAGTCCAGTCCAGCGTTAACGCTCTTGTAGGATTAGCATCTACCCAACACGCGCCTCATAAAGTGCTATGTACAAGAGAACACCTATTAATTTAAAAACCTGGTAATTCCCCCTCCAAATTTCCATCCTTTAGGCCATTTAAAAATATCCTTTCTTCTTTGCCTTTATGTATAAAGCAAATGGAAAGTTGAGCACTGGCGGAAGAGAGAGCAGATTTGAGGGGAAGAACCCAGCAGTCCTGGCGGATGCACTGTAGGTTCTGACACTGGAGGGGGCTTCCATAAAGATGACCTCAGCTTTCCTGACTGTGTGTTCTTCACGATGGCACCTCATGCAACCCAGTTTAACGTCTCTAGGCCACGAATGCAGGCTTGGTATATAATGATCATCTTCTCCTGAGCTCCCAATTCACTTGATTTAGGCTAGGTATTGATGAAATACAAATTAAGTTTGGACAATGGTGTAAAGAGAGTAGTTGTATTTTATTTAAGGTGACTGCTGGGGCGAACAGATGGGGGGACGAGGGGAGACACACAGTTAGACAGGAGGGCCTGACTTATATGTTGCTCTTAAACCTTGGCTGGCTGTCAGCTGCCCAGAGAAATCAAACTGGCCTAAACAAAGCTGTCGATGGAGTGGTACCCATGAGCTGTGCAGAATTTCTGACACCAGAAAAATTTTGCATTTCTCAAGTAAGGCTGTAGGGAGAATTATTAATAGTCACTTCTCAATCTTTTTTTTCTTTCATTTTCCATGTGAAGAGATTACTGTCTGAAGATCTTAGCATAGGTGAAGGAAAAAAAGGCACCTTTCTGCTTAATGTGGGAAAGAAGATTTCTGAACATTTACTACAACAGGTACTTGCTGAGTGAGTGTACACAGTTCATAATTTTTTCAACAGCTCTAAGACCTAGGTGTTGTTATAGTTAAATTCAAGGAGGTACAATCATTTCCCCAGGTTCAAAAAGCTCATAGTGGAACCAAGATTCAGACCTAGCTTCTGATTCTGCTCTTTTTGAAAAACAATTTATTAAACAAGGAATATTCTTCAAATATTTGATTAGTTGAGAACCTAAAATATATTTGTACTTTTCATTTTTTCATTTGGTATTAAAAAGTTCTGCTTCCTTTTTCAAACCACGTTGCCTTTCAAATTAGTAGGAACATTATTATAAAAATAAGACGTGACAGGGTGTTTATTATGCTGCTCCTTGGGTGGCTGTGCACACAGCCTTGTGATTAACACTGCAGTTAAGGCATGGCGCAGTCCCAGCGGGACACATCTTAACACGTTTTATGGTTTGAAAGGGGAATTACCAAGGTTTTGCAAACTTTAAAAACTTGAGCAAGACCTTCATTGTGGTTAGAAAGGTATATATAATTGTTTTAAAATGTAGAAGTGCTATCTAACATGCAATGTTCATAAACTTGAATCATTCCAAATCCTTAGAAACCTGAAACAACAAGCTTAATGTTTTCTCTACTACAATAGTATCAGCAACTAGAAATGCAGAAACTTCAAAGCTCTGTATAACTTTAACCAGTTATTTCTCCTAAGAGTTGTAGGAATATTATTTTACCCATTTGTTGACACCAAAAAATGAGGACAAAATTAAGATTAAAACTGAGTTTTTGATAACTAGTGAACCCCAAAGGGAAAAAAAAGAGGAAAGAGATGAAGGGAGAATGAGGTTAGTCACTGAGAGAAGAAATCTCTTGGATGCTATTAGGATGATAGAATTCTGATGGGGAAATCAGGAAATAAAGACTGATTTTCAGAGTGGTCTGGTATTAGAAACTATGTTGTGTCTGTTATATTTTTAAGTTCTTAGAAGACAGAACTATACTTGAAAACTGTTTTACACAGAATTTAGCTCAACCGTCTACGGCCAGACCACCCTGAATGCACCGGATCTCTTCTGATATCAGAAGCTAAGCAGGGTTGGACCTGGTTAGTACTTGGATGGGAGAATTTAGTTCGACAGTATATGCAACGAAATGGAAAATACTAAGATGATAATATACTAATAGAATTTTATGACAGCAACAGATAGTTTCAGTCTCATATACCTAAAAGACAAAGATGTGTTATTTTTCTAAAATATGCCTTTTCCATATATTATATACAGTGTAGATCAAAAAAGTATGAACTCTAAGAGGATGCTTTTAAGACAGATTACAAAAGACAATTATCTCCTTATCCCTAAAGGAAAGCAGCAAACACTTCTGGCCCTGAGCACCAAGACACTGTTCATACATGCTGAATAAAGATTTATAAAGATTTTTTTTGGCAGCACAAAATAAATGTTTTTTAAAATATTATTCTCTTAATATTTATCTGTAGGCAAAATTATCAAAGAAGAGAAGCATAAAATGATCTCAGAAAGCTGTCATGTTCTCTGTTTCAACTCCACAAAAGAATTTTTACTAGAGGGTTAGAGGCTTTCAAATCTCCTGTCATTCAGGTTATGAAATTCTAATCTGGCGGCACAGCCAGTTGAGGCTCAGACTTAATCAAATACGCTGACAAGCTAAAACAGGAGGGGGTTCGCTCCCATACCTCAGGTTAACATCGCAGACTGGCTCCTCACTGGCAAATGATGACAAGCACTTGCTGTTTAAGCTGTGAAGACTCCAGGGTGGAGGAAGGAGAACCAGTGGGCACCTGAGTTTACTAGATGGAAAGTTACGTCACCGTAACTCACCTCAGTTCTCCTCTGTCTTTAGGGAATGGTTGAATTTTATATAAAGCCTATTTATAAACCACTGCAAGTGATACTTGCATTCATCTTGCACTGTGACATCATTTCCTCATCAATAATGTAAGCATAAGAAATGGATTAAAGGGACTCTGAAGGGCCTTCTCACACATGGAAAAACAGAAACCAATTCAGCGCTCCAAAATATTAATTCAGTCCTCTTACCTTGTTCTTTGATCTGACGAATTTGCTTCACAGTTTCTTTTAAGATTGCACATTTGTCAGGTTTGAAGTTAAAGTTGTCTATATCATTAAAATTTGCAAAAATCAGCTCAGCGAGTTCTTCTATATATTTATTTTCCTGTTCACGATTACGTTTCTCAGTGTTCCTTTTGGGGCTAAAAGGAAGAAACACGTTTTATGATGTATTTGAAAAAGAGCTATTACGAAAAAGATAAACATGGTAAACAAGTTTAAAAGAAAGCAAACAAAAGTTACCTATATAAACACAGAAGTACTTTGGGGGGGAAAAAACCCAATTTTCCTAAAATGCTACATGCTTTTTAAAAATCAAACTTAGCCTAGTTTGTAATTATATGTCTACTGGTGCGATTATTTGTTCAATGTGCTTAACGTCTCCCGCTGGACTATCAGCGTCACAATGACAAAGGTCAGGATGATTGTGCTCACCATTGTGCTTAATGTAGTGCTTGATACAAGTGGGCACTGAATTTACTGTCAAAATAATAAAGGAATGTCTTAAAAAGGTAAGGGAGGTTACATTTATAAAAATTTAAACATTTATTTACAATTCGTAACAGAAAAGAAGTTAAGTTAGTTATGATTTTTGGTAAAACATAAAAAATAATAAAAACAGCCAGGCATGGTGACACATGCCTCGTAGTTCCAGCTACTCAGGAGGCTGAGGCAGGAGGATGGCTTGAGCCCGGGCGTTTGAGGTTGTAGTGAGCTATGATCATGCCACTGCACTCTAGCAAGGGTGACAAGTGAGACCCTCTCTTTAAAAGTAATAATTGTAGGCTGGACGTAGTGGCTCACGCCTGTAATCCTAGCACTCTGGGAGGCCAATGCAGGCGGATTGTTTGAGCTTAAGAGTTCGAGACCAGCCTGAGCAAGAGCGAGACCCCATCTCTACTAAAAAAAATAGAAAGAAATTATCTGGACAAGTAAAAATATATAGAAAAAAATTAGCTGGGCATGGTGGCACACGGCCGTAGTCCCAGCTACTCGGGAGGCTGAGGGAGGAGGATCCCTTGAGCCCAGGAGTTTGAGGTTGCTATGAGCTAGGCTGACCCCACGGCACTCTAGCTCTGGCAACAGAGCGAGACTCGGTCTCAAAAAAAAAAAAAAAAAAAAAAAAAAAAATAATAGTAAAAACAAATCTATATAATTTCATATATTTCTTTAGGATGTTAGTAATTGAAGCAAACAGCCTTTTTAGATAATGCCAAAAGTCACAATATAGCTAGGAAAAAAAGTTGAAACTGGCCCAGGAAATCTGTTAACTGTCCAGGCTGAATGATGTGAAAAATGTAAACAAACGGTCCAATTTCAAACAAAGTTTCTGAAAGTTAATGAAAATGGAAAATACAAAAACTGGCAAAATCTTCTCATTTGAATTTGACAAAATAGAAACTCAAAAGTTTCTCTGGTAACAACAGCGTATAATTATTTTCTCAAGTGCAGCGGAGGGTCCACTGAATGACATTTAAAACAATACAATGAGGAAGGAAAGTTAGTTGTTTAATAGTAGCGTTCTGTAGTTTTATATATAAATATCTGTATATAATACTAACTTCAAAATTTCAGAAAACTGTAATAGCCTGGAATATATTCATCTCTAAATATCAATTTTACTTTCATAAAGTAATAACCCTAAGACATAACACAATTTCTCAATTTTAAAGTATTTTTATGATTTATCCAAGATCACCCAGTGAGTTATTGGCACAGCAGGGATCAGAATTTGGTTTTCTCTAAACCTCATTTTTACCCCTAGCTTCTGCTTTCTGAAGTACAGCGAAAGGGAGAGAGTGGCTGGAAAGCTTGGAATAGCCAGTTCCCACTCTGGCCCTCCACCTCCACCCTCTCTCCCGGCTCATCCCACCATCCTACACGACATAATAAATAAATGACAAATAGGTGAGAAAGGGGAGCTGTGCTACAAAACCCCGAGACTCTCAGGGAGAGGGCTGAGGCTGCTCCAGCCTAGCACCAGCGGGGGGAGGGAAGAGAACAGCCCCGCCCTCTGCAGCAGCTCCCGTTTTGCCCAACTTGCCTCCCCAGGCAGGGCTGCTGAGGATTCAGGGCTGTCTGACGGACAGAAGGCTGCGGTTTGCCAGGAAGTACTAGAGGAGCTGGGGGCTGGGATGCGGAGAGTGGAGATTTAATAGGCCTGATGTTTTGCTTGGCAACCAAGAGGGGAAAAGGGAATATAAAATATTGGCTTTCTGCCCTTTCTCCTTCTCTGCCTCTCTTGATGACTTTTCCTAGCCCTCTTCCCTACTATTACCCTGTTTGATGTTTTTACTGGCCATTAGATAGAAGTTGCTGTTTTTATTTAACTTTTAAAATCATTTATATGATTTAAGACTTTAAAAAGTGAAAAGTCTTTCTTCAGCCTTTGTTCCCTATTCTACTAATTCGCATCCACCAAATTGGGTAACAACTAATAATGTTTCTTGATTATCCTAAAACAATACGAATTCAGACCTTTTTCTCTTCCTTGTTTATACAATCGGTTGTACTCCATAAACATTCTCTAAACCTTGCTATTGTTCTATAACCATATTCTTAAGATTTTTTTTTCATATTAATCCATTAAGAATGTCCTCATAGTTGCACTGTGTTCCAGGTTATATACGTACCATAGTTGTTTAAACAGTTCCCTACAAACATTTAGGTTTTTGTTTTTCCTAATCTTTTACAATTATAAACAATGCTGTAAAAGAGTAAACTCATACATACATCATTTTGCACGTGTGAAAGTATACCATAGGAAAATTCCTAGAAGCAGAACTGCTAGTTCAAACAGGATATGCATTTATAAATTTGATATTGCCAAATTACCCTGCATAGACATTGTAACAATTTATACTTCTACTTGCAACTCATAAGTTGAAACTTGCTTTAAAATTATTTGTTTTGTTCACTAAAGAGCCCCACAATTTTTTTTTTTTTGAGACAGAGTCTCAATCTCTTGCCTGGACTAAAGTGCCGTGGCGTCAGCCTACCTCACAGCAACCTCAAACTCTTGGGTTCAAGCAATCCTCCTGTCTCAGCCTCCCAGGTAGCTGGGACTACAGGCACACGCCACCGTGCCCGGCTAATTTTTTCTATTTTTAGTTGTTTGGCTAATTTCTTTCTATTTATAGTAGAGATGGGGTCTTGCTCTTGCTCAGGCTGGTCTTGAATTCTTGAGCTCAAGCAATCCTCCCTCCTCGGCCTCTCAGAGTGCTAGGATTACAGGCGTGAGCCACCGTGCCTGGCCAAGAGCCATAATTTTTGTCCTCAACTCAAAAGCAAGTGGACTTAACATTTCATGTCGTTAAAAAATAAAACAGGCCAGGCATGGTGGCTCACACTTGTAGTCCCAGCTACTCGGGAGGCTGAGGCAGGAGAATTGCTTAAGCCCAGGAGTTTGAGGTTGCACTGAGCTAGGATGATGCCACTGCATTCTAGCCAGGCGACAAAAACAAAACCAAAACAAACCATACAATAAAATTATTAGCAAATCTTTTTACTATAGGACCTTCTAGTTGTTATAACATTCTGTGATCTAAAAGAAAAGAAACTGTGAAAAGCTCAAGATTACTAAATAAACTGTAAGGGCCAAATACACAGGAGACATCAGAAGCATACAGCTTTCCTCTTATAAAGAAGTATGAAATCTGTAGCTGATTAGCATATTCAGATGTAAGCTAATACATGTGTAAATACTTAACTGTTAGGGAGGAAAACCAAACACAATATTTGAAAAAGTAAAATCAATGCTAAAACAACAAAGAAGCATGCCTGTGGCTTTAATAGACAATACTGATTCTTTTTCTCTGCAAGAATCTTACCTGGGTCCAAGTTGGTCAGGACATTCCTTGCGCTTTCTTGTCTCTGCCCTGGATGGGTCAGAGGTATTTTCTCCCATTCCACTCATCTTGAACACATATCAGCAACTAAAACAGAAAAAAGGGAGGGAAAAAACTGAAAAGAGCCGACAACAAAGTGATCATTTTACCAACGATAAAAGAACTTTCACTCCAATCGGAAATTCGACATAAGTAACACACTGTTTTATGTGCCTGTGTAATTTCTAAAGAAAAAGCTGTCTTTTTTTTTAACCTTGCTTAACATAAAGGTGAACATTTAAAAAACAAACAAGCCTACCTCATTGCACCCAAACTATTTAAACAGGAGCTGCATTTCAACAGCACCAGGAACTACCAACTGCTAGCCCTGGGCTTGGGCTGCCAGCCGCCAGTTTCAAGAGTGATCTTGCACCATGTGGAAACTACAGGTGTTGCAAGGGGCTCCTCCCAGCGTGTCTTTGGGGTTGGCCAACGTGAAGTAGGTGCTGCAATATCTGACCCATGACAGACAGCCGGGGAAGAGGCAGTGCCACCACACTGAATTGAAGGTTACCACATCTAGCCAAGAAGATTCGATACCCTTGTGGTAGCCCCAAGTTCCTGCACAAAGCCTCCTAACCAATGCCCCTAAGTGAGGGAACTTCCTTCCTCCCTCACAGGCTCCCGTACCTGGCTCTCCTGTGGCAGCTGCTTCGCTGCTCCTCCCCTGGCACCCTCTCCTCATGGCAGCTCGCTTCCCTGCACACCCCGCCTCGCACACTGCAGAGTGACTTCCTCTCTCACATCCTGCCACCCCCGAACTTTCCTTCCCTCAGTTGGTTCTAGCTGCTCTCACCAGAGGTCTTAAGATGCACCCAAAAAATCAGGGGAACTTTACTGACCCTGAGAGGGGAGGACCATTATCGGCACCTGCTCGCTGAATTTCTTTCAGTAAGAAAACAAAAGGACATGTGGTAAGAATCACTAACACAATCAGAAAAAATATTTAAGGGAAAACAAGAGAGTGATAGAGGTTTAAGTTCTAAAAGAGCTAAACAGAGAGACTTACAAAGACTTAGAGGAATCTGTTAGAGACTGTTACTCAAGGTGCTTAATAACTGCTTAGCAAAACAAAACAAAACAACAATGCAGCCCAACAAGTTCAAGTCAGCATTTAAAAGTCTTTCCTAGAGCTCCAGTTCTATGCTGCATCCCCTTCCTTCTGGCCCCCAGGTTTCTAAATCACCTTCCTCCCCCTTCCTTTGTATAGCGGATTTCTTCCTTTCTGGATTGGAAAAAATCAGAGGGAAGGCCAAGTCGGTAGAAGACGAAGAACTTAAGCAAGATGCCAGAGGACAATAGGTTCATCGAGAGCACAGAAAAGAGCAGGGTGGGCTAAAGAAAACGGCAGCTAAGACTGATCATTGTATCACCCTCACATACCAAACTGCCCGGCTGCTTCCTTCTGCATCGTCTGGGCTGCCCAGTCTCACTACAATCATTTCTTCGGGCCACTGTGCTGATCCAAAGGGGCAGCAGAGTTAATTTTGTTTTAAAGATTCATATGAAAGTAGAAGGAAGAAATATTGTATCAGTTGTCAGAGGCTGCACCAATTGTACATTCAATTCAAGAGGTCACATGGGGTGGGGGTGGCGGTTAGATTCTGAGAGCTGCTGAGCTTCCTGCTGGTGGGAGCAATGTTAACAAGTCCCAAGGTCCTGCACTGTGCTCACAATTTTGGCCTGATAATAAGTATAATCTGCATTTGGTTACTATTCACTTAGCACATTAAGTACCAAAAACTTTACAGGTGCAAAGACAAACTAAGAGAGGCAGTATGGCAGAGAAGCCGAGGGCAAGTATCCATGTCCAAGCTCCACCACTTGGTTAGCCATGTGACCTTAAGTTCCTTTACTCCTCATGCCTTAATTACCTCTTTTGTAAAACTGGGATGATTGTTAGCATCCATAGCACTGGGTGGATTAGCAAACGGCAGAACTGAAATTTGTACACAGGCTTACACAACTCCTACTATTCACTAAAATGTTACAGCAAAGGGCCGCCTCATCAAATAAAGCTCTTCTTCCTCTAACCACATAGGTACAGGTTAAGGTGGGATAGAAGCAAGATCTGGACTGCATGGGCTTCCCTGCTTGACTCTTTTCTGTCACCTAATATATAGGAAATACTCCAGTAAGCACGAATAGGCATTACAGGACTGTTACACACTCCTCTGTACTGCTAGGTCAAAGAGAGAACACTTTGCTGGCTGGGATGGAGCAGGAAAGTCTATCATTTTAAATGGGTGGTGAAGGGGACCCTGGGCACTGCAGGCGGTGCAAAGGTACAGGGGCTAAAAAACAACAACAACAACAACAACAAAAGCCTGATTACCAGAACCCTTCTCAGCCCAAGCATTCCTGTTCAGTTCTTCTCTCTGAACCACAATTTGCATGGTTTCACTCATGAACACATAAGAAAAAATATTACATATCCACTCTAAGTAAGCTTTCAACAAATGACCCAGGGAATTTTCACCCTGGAAGCAGCTTTCTATTAAGTCATAAAAATTTAAGTAAATTTTTATCCTTAAAACATAACCATCCATATATAGCAAAATGCCCTCTATATTAGGTATAGGTGATAAGTTTTGTTGATGAAGATGGCTAAGTCTCCGTCCCCCCAAAGTATCGCCATGTATATAAAAAGTATAATACTATCAGAAAGATCAGAAAGCTTTTCAACTGACAATTTAAATAAGTGACCATTTTACTTAAAGTTGCATATAGCCAGTTTGGGGATTTAACATTAGCATTTGCATCATCTACCCTGAAAGGTCCCAAAATATAGATACTAATAACCGTCATTTTGCACGAGGGCACTGCACTAACATATTTCAACAAAGGGACCAGAGCGAGATAAGGAGTAGCGCAGTGAACGGTTTCTGGTCTAAGGATAGCAAAACCATTTGAGCAGACCGTTTATATTTTGCTTGTTCCTACTCAGGGTTGGCTTACAAATCACTCTATTTGTAGCTTTTAAACATCATTAATTTCCTCCTGAAGTAAGTTACTCAAATGCCAAGTTTTCCCTTTTTTTATGCCACAGTACCTTGCGCACATTTCCTCAAAATTTAAAAATTTCAGCTTTATGAACATGATTGCTTCCTTATTTGTCTCTGTGTGTGTGTGTGTGTGTGTGTGTGTGTGTGTGCCTGCCCCGTATGTCCTCTTTTGCGAGCAATTTTCCTGGGCTATGTGTATACATTTCCAACCAACCCTGACATCTCCAAAGGGGAAAACAGGGCGGAATTGGGAACCCCGGCCAAGCTCAGAAGGGCGGGCGCCTCCTGCCGGCCGCGGGGAGGAGGCAGGTGCCGAGCCCCACGGGCTGGGGACGTCCGGGAAGTGCCCACAGGTAGGGCTGCCCCTTCTGAATCACTGCTAACCACCCAGGGGAAACAAAAAGAAGTCAGATCTGAGGACAAAAAAAAAAAAATAAAGAAAGAGAGAGAACTTAAGTTTGGCGTGGGAAGCGGGAAGACAGGCAGCCGCGGTCCTAGAGCACGGCCGTGGATTCGTGCCCTGCTCTCAAGTGGGCGAACCAGAGGAGGAACCGCGAACCGCATTAACGAGATGCTCTAAGAACTGTGGCGCCCTCATCTAGATGACCGATACCCTTAACGCCCGTGTGAGGCTGGGCTGGCAGCAAGTGTCACACCAGAACGCGTGGTGGGGCCAGGTGACTTCATTCCCCTCCCACCCCACTCAAAATACTGGGCAAAGCAGAAGCAACACAAATACAAACCACAGATCCGTAAGTTATGTGAATGACTTACTTGGAGTGCAGATTTACACACAGAAAAATATCTAAAGCAAAATGAGCCACAGGAATAGATGAGTTTTAATGAATTTTTGTAGATCAAATTTAAAGATTAATTTCCAATGCCAAGGGAGGAGATGGAAAATACAGAAGGACGGTACTGAAGGTCTGAAAATTTTATTTGGTAACCAGCCTTAAATTAATAGTTTTTTAAAATTTCTGCATGTTCCCAACATTCACATGAAATTAAAATTCTTGAGCATCTCACTCTCAATTATGAAACTGTTCAACATAAATCACAAAAACTGAAAATGACACAAGTAAACTCTCAGGCTGTATTTGATGGTAATTACAGTCATTGAGAACAAACCAGTTTCTACCAGATGTTGGGGGTTGTGAAAGGACAAGACTGAAAATAAAGTTTCAACTTGTCCATTCTTCTTATCTATAAAAACACAATAGCCTTGCTTTCACTGTGATGGTACATCCTCCCTCACATCCTTTGATACCAACTTGCATGAGCTAGGCAGGAGAGGAAAGAGTTACAACCACAAGATTAGTAAATTTTATTTTTTAAAAGTAACGAGGTTACAATGCCAGTAAAATCCTTGGCATAATGACTACAAAAATAAAATGTTAAACCTCGACACAATTCAAAAACGCACTCTTTCATGGAATTCATCGATATAACTTATAAGGTAACAAAGCTGTTGCTCCAAATGCAGCCTCGTAACATGAAAGCTAGTTAATCATCCAAAATTCATGTAAATGATAATATGCATTTTATCTTTTATCAGTACAGGCCATCTTCCAAACAAGGCCTGTAAAACTGTCAGATGTATTATACGCTGGAGAAATTCAGTTAAAGAATAAATAAGGATAATGCTGCTGAACTCCAAACATAATAAAGTGATTAAATATTAGATCTCTATTGCCAGCTCCAAGAAATACTTTAAAGTTAGGCCGTCTCTGAAATTCCTTACTTTGAGATGATATTTACAACGAAATTCCAAGCTAGAAATAACATAGAAAGAGCTGCTGAAACAACTTCCCTTACCAATGTCTACACGAGGAAGACCTGCCTGATAAATCATCTAACTCTTGATAAGAGACCGGAAAGGCTTCTAACAGCTTCCAAGGCTTTCAGGTTCCTTCTGAACTCTCTTTACAAGAGACACGTGAAATTATTGTGTAATATGTCATCCAAGTCTTCATAAACATTTTAAGACCAAGAAATGCTCAAGCAATATTAAAAGTACACATAAATCCTTACTTCAATACTTTTCCATTTCTATTCTACTAAACAATGAAAGGATATCTTTTAGAGCCCACCAGTGCTCTAAACTCACCTCAACAGCTAAAGCTTCATTCACCATTTCTTTATCACAAATGAAAACATTTGCTCATTCTCAACTAGAAACAGTTTCTCCCTCAAAGTATACCATGTTCCAGGAGAGATCTCTTTATTATATAAAAGCAAAATTTCTGAGCCAGAGTCTGATAAGTCTAAGAAAACACAGTATCTAATGCTTAAAAAAACAAAATGTGCTTTTTGGCTGGAGATGCCTGAGAAAGGTAGAAAAGAGAGTGGGCCAAACCTTTAAGTCAGTAAGATGATACAGAAGCAAAGATATCCAAGTGATAGAGGAGGGGAAATACCTCTTTCCAAATAGTGTTAATCGGCCAAAATTACCCAAAACAAACATTATTTTGGCAAGACCCCAACTTTTGGCAACAGTTAAATAAATATTCTATGCAGGAAATATACAGACCACACAAGGATATCTTGCTGATTCATACAAACAAAGAATCATCACATATACAAATAAAACAGAAGTAGAACTATGTATATTTATTAAATGCAGGGATGAAAGCGCACAGAAAATCAAACTTTTCTTTCCACTGGCAAACAAGTAATACATTTAACACAGTGATGGAGGACACTATACAATATTTCAAAAAGTTTTAGCTACTAAAATTGTATGTTTACCCCAAAGTGCCATTACTCTTTTTATTAGACCATACAGACACTTTTAACTTCACCTTTACATAACACTATAGCATTGCCTGGTTTTCATACAATAAAATATTAATTTACTTCACATATTAAAATCTGTATCTACAGACTAAGACTTACAAAACTGTACATTAATTCATAGAGTGACAAAAGTTTCAAAGTTTTAGGGGACTCCCTTCAAATATATCCAGAATAAAAGACATCTTATTTATAAACAAATTCTCGGTTCAACCTTACTAGTTTAAAGCAACTTACTGTATATTTGAGTGACTTCTTAAAATAACTGCAATAAGATAGATGCAAACTACCATCATTAGGATATGATTTTTCAGTCGGAAAACACTAACCCTGTACAGTTAGGTGCAGGATTACAGAAAACGACACATCCTAAACTACGACTGTTCTCCAAGTAAAATGGCTTTAGCACCTACCTGCTCTGATGCTGTATCTTAGTCCACGGAACAGTGATAACAGTGCATAAACAAATGTTTAAGCTAAAAATTCCTTCCTTCTCAGTATGCTCTGCTCTTAGATTTACTTTTGTATAATGGCCTTAAAGTGGTATATTAGACAGTAACTAGAAGACATATTCCATTTTCTGACTGAAAGCCAATAATACTCATGAATTTTTTAGCTGAAAGACACTTCAAGATGCCATTGGGAAGACTGTAATAAACACATTAGGCTGCAAATGGGCAGCGGCAGCTCTTTAACACATGCTGCAATAATCAAATAAATGGCTAAATTCATGTTCACTGGTTACGCAAATATTTTGCTGTAACATGTCCATCATCTACATCTCTCTTAAAAAAGGGAAAAGCCTCCCAAAGTCTTAGCTTAGCAAAATTCAGTGCAGAATACGTAAGTAGCAGGGAGCTGTTCTAAACCATCATTACCTACAGGGGGAAAATGTCTGACATCAGTGGCACATGATGGTCTCCACTTTCTGAATTCTCATAGGCTGAGTTCCTTCACACAGCCAGTCACTGGGCTGCTTGTACATCCAACACATCAGCCATTGCTAACATGGCCAGGAATAGCAAGACTAGGTTTTAATGAGACCTCACATGATGAAAACATTGCGGGAAGAAGCTGCATTCCTTGCATAATTAAGCATTTTCTCCCCCCTTCGAGCAGGGTATACTCAGTTACTTTTTAATATCCTGAAAAGCAGTTTTCACTGAAGGCTTAGCACTGTGAAAAGAAGTCATCAAACCAAGAACTACAACATAGTGTTTGTGTTTGAGTTTCATAACTTGTCCAGATCAAAATTCAATTATCTTTCTTTATTTTGAAACTCATTTTAATTCTTTATGAGATAAAAAAAAATAACTTCCTAAATTTATTAGAGAAACTTAACTGGCAAAGACAAGACAGTCTGCATCTATATACAAGGTGTTTTTATTATTTGAGTTGTAAAAAGTTCTTAAAAAAAATAAATGAGAGCCTTCTCCCACAGTATAATATGGTTTTTGGTTGTTTTTTAGCTGACAATTATTGAGGACTTATTATGAGTTAGGTACTCTGCACATATTTCCTTGCTTAAAATCTACATTTTGATAACATACATATATGTATAGTACAGATTGCCTAATCTCTCTGACCTGTTTCCATAAATAATTTGCCTAAGTCACATAGCTAATAGGTATAATTATAACTATTGTTTATTGAGTACTTAATATCTTGGTAAACATTTCCTACATACTTCAAATGTATGAACTCC
This sequence comes from Avahi laniger, assembly GCA_963575035.1. Lineage (NCBI taxonomy): Eukaryota > Metazoa > Chordata > Mammalia > Primates > Indriidae > Avahi > Avahi laniger. Next base: position 21,212 of record CAUYSK010125566.1, read on the forward strand.
TTTATTTCCTATAACAGCCTATGATTACCATCATTTTACAGATGAAGAAATTGAGATAGAGAAGAGATAATATATCCTGAACAAGATCACACAGGAAGTTTTATAGCTCATAAATGAATCCAAACAGATCCCCAATTAATAACCACTGGAATGTGGGTAATTAAAGTTTCCTATACTTTAATAGTTTCACTGAACAAAGAAACCTAATAAACTTGTGAATATTACAAAAAGCAGTATATTTTAATTTAACTTAGTAAACAGGGGCTATGTGATTTGAAAGTACTTTTCTTTTTGCTAAAAATGTAGCAATATCATTGTGAAATGCAAGACACTTCTTTCTGTAAAAAAGTATACACTTTAGAATTATTTATCCACTTGCTCAATAAATAATTAATGCTCCAGGTACTGTGGTAGACACTGGAGACAGCCATGACAAAACAGACAACAGTCCCTCTCCTCCTGAAGTTCACATTCTAGCGCAGAAAGGAAATCAAACCTCAGCTAACACACAATTATTCCCTGAAAACAGAGCAAGTACTATTGTTATTATTGAATTTATTATGAATGTATTAAAAAAGAAACCAGCTAGAGGTTATCTCCGGCATACCAAGAATGCTCAGTTTTACTCAAAACAGTAAAAATCTTGCGTATGTTTCAGAAGTCATAATTTTAAAAACTTAGTTATCAAGGGAAGTTATAGACAATAACACATACTATTCTAACAATTTCATTTTAAACATATAAATGAGTTTCACAGTGCCTTTCTTGCATAAATCATACCTATAGTTATAATTTATTGTCTGCTATTTTCAATTTTTCTGTATTTAAAATAGACCTAGAATTTATATACACTTAGATTTCTTAAAAGTGCTTATGAAGGTACAGATTTTTATTATATTTCCCATTCTATAACAGATGTGTTGCATATACCCATTTGGCAGCAATTTTTGTCCGTCTGACTTTAAGTCTTAGTTTTTATAGAAACAAACGTATCGTTTCAAACTCATACTTAATCAGTTACATAATATTTCATTAAATCATGCACTTACAATAACAAGTACAATAAACTCAGAAGCAAGAATCTGGCTCTTTGTAGGCACACGATGCCACTGGTGAGTGCACGGGAGTTGCCCACCAGCCCAGGGCACACAGCGTGGCAGCATTACGATGCCATCTGCAGAAGTGAATGCAGATCACGGGGTTACGCTAGCCCACCGGGCCAATGGAGGCTGATTAAGAAAATCAGAATGAACACAAACCTAAACTGAGGGCAGAGGTCATTCAACCGTTCAACAAATATTACTGAATACCTATTATGTGCTAAAGTACAGTCCTAGGTACTGGGGAATACAGCAATGAACAAAATAGACCAAGGTGGTGACTCTGATACGAACGAGGGAGAAATAGTAAAACAAAATATTTACTGTATTGGATAGTGATTATAGGAATAAAGAAAAAGAAGGCAGGGTTAGGATAGAGTATAATGTAGTTGGTGTGAGGGGTGCTATTTTACATCAATGGTCAGGAAAGTCCTCTCTGATGGGTGACATCTAAGCAGAGATCTTTTTATCAGAGTTCTAAGATTCTTAATAGAATTTCTTCATTATGCAACCATTAAAGCAAAACATATGAAAAGTTGTACGATATCATGGCTATGAGTACATTCTCTGGTGTCAACTCTGGTTTGAAATCCCTGGAACACCACGCGTTAGTTACGTGACCTGGGGCAAGTTCTTTAATTAACCTCTTTGGACCCGCGTTTCTTCGTTTGTGAAACTGGTGAAATAACAATACGTACCTTTATAGGCTTAAGCATGAAATGTAAAGGGCACAGAAGAGTGACTGGCACATACCGAGAGCTTATTTAATCCATGTAAGATATTATTATGTGAATTTAATAGCCAGCATGTAAATGTTTATAAAAATAAGCTGATGGTGAAGCTGGAGAGGAAAATTAATTTATAGAAAAAATAAAAGGTACCAAAATATTAGCAGTTAAATTATTTTGATGGGCACTCTGGATGTAATTTGATTTTTCTTTTTCAAATTTCCTTTCACTAACCACATTAGATTTTTGGGAGTTTACAATAAGAAAAAAGAAAGAGAGGAAAGAGGGAAAGAAAGGGAAGGAGGGAGGGAAGAAAGAAACAAAGAAAAAAGTAATGGAAAAAACCTGGCTATGCTGCTGAAAAAAACAAACAAAAACCCAAATAAACCAAAAAGAGATTCTTTTACACAACCAGCTCTTTGGAATGTAAATTTTAAGTGTATAAGTTGTATACACGAATATTTTCAGGAAGCTTATTGCATAAAAGAAGGTAATCCTAAGCTATGCTGAGTGGCACAGAGCCTGCCTGAAGTGAATGACATGAGGAATCAGATCTCATTTTACTGGAGAGTATTGGCAATGAAATTTAAAGAATCAATTATTTCCTCTGGCAAATCAAAGGATATTTCTGTAACAATTTCCAAACTTCCAAAACTACAACTATACTTATAACTATATTATAACTTACATTTCTCCAAATTTTCCTTAAGTTCTTTATGAAAGAAGGAAACAAGTTATTTCAGTTAGATTCATTTCTATAGTCTATGTTCTTTAACTTGATGGACTGTCTCCTATTTTCTCTCCTACTGATGTGACTCTTTCAGAGCAAGAAAAATAACTAAATTAGAAGAGCTTTTCCAGCAAAGGTTACTAAAATTGCTCTTCTTCCTCAGAAAAATCTTACTTATCCCTCTAGCTCAAATTTTGTCCCCTTTATGAAGGCTTCATAGATTCCCCTAGGAAGAATTAAAGGTTCCCTTCTATTTGTTCCAAGCCCACGGTACATTAACATTAAAATAACACTTCTTTCCAGGCCTCCCGACTGCCTCTTCCCCAGGAGAGGGCCCAGGGCATTCATCCTGTTGTGCCCAGCTCCCCACAAGTCACCTGGCCGCCCAAGCGGGCCACACTGCTGCCTCCCACCCCAGCCTCTCAGGTCAGAACTCCCTCCTCCTCTTTTGCCCATAACCACTAATTTAACTCCACTTTCTTGCGAGCTCTTTATCTCCAATCACATGGGAAAACAAAGTAGAGACCAGACTTTTAAGCGTGTTGCAGGGAAAAGCGCAGGACCCAAATTAAGGGCTTGTGGTTTGAGAAGAAATAAGAGCCATCGTTACAGCCCTTTTTGGCAGTTTAAATTATGTTTCCTTACTGGGGTAAAATCTGTGTAAGAAGTATTTTTCTGAAACACTGTTTTCGTACTCTGTCTCTGTTCTCTACCATACTTCTACAGAAGTGGAAAATAACGAGGAGGAAAAACCTGCTTTGGGAGGATCTCGGATTCATCTTTTCACTGGACATATTCCTACAAATTAGCTTTTGGTCAGATCATTACAATAACCCTCAGCAGTACTTACTATAAGGCAATGGTTGACGTTAATAAAGAAAACATCAGCTCTGGAGCAACAGATACCCTTACCCCCTGCCCCCCAAAATCCAATTTGGTCTTTTAAAAATAAAATGAATTAAGCATTTTTATTTGCAAATAACACATACCTACAGAATGATTTACTGAGAATTCCTAGAATCTGGGAAGTTATTTACAAGAATTCGTTACTTCAATGGAGTTTTAAAATTACCTTGGCATCAGAAACTGTGAGCCCAAACACTTAATGTAACCATTTTTCCTCCCTCCAATGCTGGATTTTGGTAATCATCAAAGCTAACAATACTGTAAGTTTCTGACAGATTTCTATTTTAGCTGAAGTTTCAAACTTGGAACACACGAACAGCTGTCAGCAGAACCATCATCACATTGCTATCTCTGGGACTACACAGTGGAGATCAATTCCCTGACCCCAGCGACCGAGTTCAGGGAGCCCTCTAGTTGGTGTACCAGCTTGAGAAGAGCGCAGAGTAGCCCTGGCAAGCTGCAAATGGAGGGTTTTCTCCCTTTTATAGCTCCAGATGGAGAGTTATTATGCTTAGTGGAACTAAATTTATCATTAGATTCAAGAATGGTAGCTGCTAAGAGCCTGTAGTCTTAGCTACTAGGGAGAGTAGGGTGGGAGGACCCCTTGGCCAGGAGTTGGAGGCTGCAGCACACTGTGATCACTCCTGTGAATAGCCACTCCAGCCTGGGCAGCACAGTGAGACCCTGTCTCTAAAAACAAAAACAACACAACAACAGAAAAGAATGGTAGTTTCTAATTATCTCTTGCATAGTTAACACACATTTAAACCTAAATGAGCCTGAAGTGTGTTACAAATAATAATTTAATGAACAAAATAAAGGTAGTCTTGAACAAGCATTAAAAAGATTAAAACAAACTCCTCCTATTTTATAATATGTTGATCTCTTTCCTTTTTAAAAAAATTAGTAGTAAGATGTTTTTGCACTGAGAAAACAAAGAACATTGTTTGTAAAAGCTACACTTATGGATAAAGATCTGTGAAATTGCTACAACACCTTATTTAGCTATAACTAGCAAGCAATAAACATGCAATGAACCTTAAAAGAAATTAAGATAATTGCTTGACACCTCAGAGACAGCTAGCTATATTATATTCCTTCTGTCCGGTACTGAAATCAAAGCGATAATAATTCATTAAGCTGAAATCCAAACCCCGGATGCAGCTAGGATAGAATGATGTGGAGAAAACTAAGCTAGCTCTCAGAGACACCATGACACAGTATATACGTATGTGTAAGCGCAGACATATGATGTCTTCAATTTGGTGAGTTTTTTCAAGTCAGTGTTTCAGAACCAAGAGCACTGACTATTACACATTTGGATAATTAAGTTTTTACAAGGTTAAGTTGCTAATTAATACAGGTCTCCTTCTGGCATTAAAAACATAGCCTAAATTATGGGCTTTTAACTTAAAAATCTATTTGCATTTATTTCCTTCTGATGTTCAATTCAACTGTACTGATAATTAGTGAGCAGTTGCTGAGGGCAAATTACTGTGCTCCTTGGACACTATTAATACGGTCACTGAGTGAGTAAGAGAATGTGATCTCAAGAAATGTAAGATTTAAGGAAAAGATACAAGTATGGAATTAGCTAACATGAAAGACAATACATATGAAAAAATACAAAGTACTAATGATGGAAAAATTACTTCTTCTTGTGGGGAGAGCTGGCAAAGGTTTTTATGAACACCTGAGCTAGGTTTTCAAGAACAGGTAGAATTTTCCAAAGCCTATGTGAGACATCTTCAGGGCTCAAAAGTGGTCCAGTTAATAAAGAGCAGGGCCAGGCTAGGGCTGCTGGAGTGAGCCCATGTGCTGCCATGGCCAGGGTAGCCCAGATCTGGGAGTCTGGATCCCTCCCTCCTTGCCCAGCCTCCTTCCCCAGGTCGCTGCCAGGCCATGGTTTCGGTGCTAGCGGCATCCTACCTAAGCCAGCACAGCCCTAGAACTGTGCTTCTCAAAGTGTTCTCTTGGAACTGGCAGAAATGCACTCTTTGGCTCTAGATCAGACCTATGGAATGGATTCTGGGATTGGGGCACAGCCCTCAGTTTGACAAGACCTCTCTGCAATTCTGACACCCACCGAAGTTTAAGAACCACTGCCCTAAATGTTAGAGAGAGAAATGTTCTTGCCCCATCAGTGACATGAATACAATTAACATACGATGATTATATTCCTCTCTGAGGGAGAAGGAACGGGACAGACAAGGCAGAGCACATTTCATTCATTCAATTCATTATTTACTGGATATTTAGATAAGCACTTACTTTGTTGAGTCTGAAAACCTTTCTGGCAGTGTAGGGAGGAGAGCCTGAAGACTAGCTAATAGGACACTGCAAAAGGCCACATGTTGTATGACTGCATTTGTATGAAATGTCCAAAATAAGCAAATCTGTAGAAAAAGAAAGTAAAGAGTGGTTGTCATGGGCTGGAGGGAAGGGAAAATGGGGAGCGACTGTTGAGTAAAAAGTTTCTTTTGGGGTTGATAAAAATGTTCTGAAATTAGATAATGGTGATGGCTACACAACTTATGAATAAACCGAATACCACTGAACTGTACACTGTAATGGACTAAATTTTATGTGATTATCTCAAAAAAAACTATTATTAAAAAAAAAGGAAAAAAAACCAACAAAACTGACAAGCTATTAAGTGTAATAATGATAACCTGGTAAACTGGTGCAACAGATAAATGTATCTGATAGTTTGCAATCATTTAGAAAACACACACTGGGGATTTTTACAAGCAAAAAAGACTTCTCTAGTAACATTCATTCCAAGTGAATTTTCCTTATTCTTTTTGCTAAAGAGATTAGAATAAGAATTTTAATTTTTTACAAGCTTACTTTTTTGCTTAATAAAAGTAATACTTGCTTCTTGTAGGCAATTTAGGAAATACAAAAAATTTAACTAAAGAATAAAATAGGCTGGGAACGATGGCTCGCGTCTGTAATCCCAGCACTTTGGGTGGCTGAGGTGGGAAGACGGTTTGAGGCCAGAAGTTTGAGACCAGCCTGGACAACATGGCAAGACCCTGTCTCCACACAAAAATAAAACAAAAATTAGGTGGGCCTGGTGGTATGTACCTGTATTTCGAGCTACTCAGGAGGCTAAAACAGGAGGATCCATTGAGCCCAAGAGTTTGATGTTATAATAAGTCATGATCAGATCATTGCACTCTAACCAGGGCAACAGAGCGAGACCCTATCTCTTTAAAAAGAAAAAAATAAATAAATAAAATAGCACATATTCCTATCACCCAGAGAATCACCAGTAACTTTAAAAAATTTTTCTGCTCATTATTTTAAAATATATATGTGTATGCAATTATGCACAAACACTATGTATAATTTCATAGCTGCTCTTTTGGTGTTTCCTTAATGTTAACCAGTACATTTTTCCATGGCATTAAATATGCCTTTATAAAAATGTTTTTAATGAGACTATATCCCATCATATGAATATCCCATAAGATATTTAACCATTTAGACTGTTCCATAAATAACACTGTGATGAGTACAGTATCTTTTATATAAATCTTGATCCACATTTCTGATTATTTACCTACAATGGAGTCTTACAAAAGGGTGTGACCACATTTATGTCTATTAACATATACTGTCAAACTGTTTTCCAAGAAGGCTGTATTCATTTACAATCCCCTCATCAGGGTGTTCGAGTTCCCTTCTGACAGTTCACAATAGTAATGGGTACTATGATTTTTTAAATGCTTTGCTAATTTCAAGATTATGGAGTAAGACTTTTATAATTTAAACTGATTACTAGTAAATGAATATCTTTGAAGTTATTGTCGTACTTCATTTCTGCTCTGATAAACATTAAGTCAGGGGTGCAGCATAGACGCAGAATGTCGAAGCCGGCTGGGCACGTGACATAATACTGTGGTGGAGATCAAAGCAAACTGTGGGTTCCAGTGCTGGTTCCCAAATTTGGCCATGAATCGTCTGAGGAACTTTTAAAAATACAGATTTCCTGATTCCGCTCCAGACCAACTAAAGCAGAATCCCGTGTGGAAGGACCTCAGGGGATCAGCTGGTGCCTGCCCAGCACTGACCGGAAGGGAAGAGCATCATTAGAACTACCCGGCTGGACGACGATGGAGGAGTAAGAGTCAAGGCTGGTGCAACACCATTCCGGGTGCCACTAGAATATTGCTTTCTTGGCTCTCGGGACAGGCTTTCACTCCCCTGTAGTCCGTACCAGTGGAACCTGCTTTCTCAGATAGCAACAGCAGCCAGTCGGCCATCGCTCCATTACAAAGGCGCCCTGGTAGAAAACTCTCTGTTCCTTTGAAAACCCTCTTTACGCCTGCCATAGAACACCTCTCTCTACCTTCCTGTCTCGGAGGTTTACCAACATGCCACTTACTCTCCTACATTTACTACAGATTTGGGCGTCTGATTGGTCCTTCCTCCCTAGCCCAAATCTGGTCATCGTCCTGAGTGCGAACGAGCCAATACCTGTCCTCGCAGGTCCTGTCTGTCTCATCCCCATTTTGCTTCAGCCACTGCCTCCTGTGATCCTACCGTGAATCTTGTCATCACCCAGAATTGTCCCCACTTAAATGCTACTTTTTGCCCATAAACTCCTAGCACACTAGCGTTAATACTGCCTCCCTCCACAATGACAGGTCTTCGGCGCGCACAGAACCCCAGTCCCCTGCCCTTTGTCTCATCTCCTTTCCTTCACCACCTCGCTAGATGCAGCCACCCACCCCAGCACCCTCAGTTCCTTTTCACACCTCTCCTCTCGAAGAATTCCCTCTGCAAAACTTCATCCCTACATCTCTGCACTTGTTTAAAGGAGAAGCTGAGCGCTGGCGGAGAATATCACACAGCTATGGGAAGATGGCCTCACAGACGTTCAAGGTTTCTAAAATCCTTTACTCAAGCCAGCTCCTTCTTTTTACCTCAATGATTATTTGCAGCTTTTACCACTTCAACAAATGGCCCTTCAATTTGATTTTCCTCAGCTTCCCTTGTCCTGCTTAGAAAGATACCCATCTCTGTCAACAGCACTTGTAGTGTCTTGGAGGATGCATGGTCCTTCTTCCTGTAAATACCGACCGCTTCAACCCCATTCCGTATTCCCCTCTTCACCTTCTCTGAGACCCTGCTGCAGTAGTTATAGCCTCTGATTCCCATATTTTCAACCCCTTCCTCTCTACTTTAACCTACAGCACACTCAGGTCATTTCCATCCCCTTAAAAAAAAATCCCGAGTCTAAATCCCTCTATAGCTACTATTCAGTTTCACATCTTTCCTCCACATCCAGATCTGTCCAAAGAGTACAACTCCGTAATCCCCTACCCCTCAAACACTGGGGACCATATGATTTAGAATTCATACTTATAATATATATGTTTTTTAAATTTTAGAAACATAATACAAGGCATACACCGTATTTCATAACATCCCCAGAGGGGCCTGCAGAAGCATTCTGTAATCAAATTCAGTATCATTTCTGCAGCAAAATGTATGAATATTCACACTAAGTGGGACAAATGAAGATTATAAATCATCTCACATCCATTCCGGTCAGGTTTTACTGCCAAATGAATTAGAAAAATCTTTCCATTTTCAGAGTTTGCTGAATTTTGAGATTCAAATAAGGGAATACAGGCCTGGAGACCATTCCTATTCCCTGCCACTCTCTCTGCAATCCAAAGCAATTATATTTCTTCGCACATCACTCCATTACATCTGCCCCCCAGTCTTCTATGACATTCAAATGCCAAACCTACAGAAATTTTGGCATGCGGTATATTTCACCGAACTTTCTGCTGTGTTTGCCACACTCATAATTCACCCCCAGCCCGTGCTCCTCCATGACCCCTCCTTCAACCTCTATTCGGTGGCTTCCATGGGACAGCACTCTACGGGTCCTGCTCTGAAACCATTTAATTATTCCTTTTCCATCTCTTTTAGGGGATCTTTTCCCTCTTTGGAATTATCTAAGCGTTCATCTCAGCCAATCCTCTCCTCAGTCATCTTGTTTTCGAAATTATTTTTAACAGCTATATTGAGGTCACATGCCACAAAATTCACTCTTTTAATGTATACATTAAAATGTGGTTGTAGTCTACTCACAGAGTTGTACAGCCATCACCATATGTAATTACAAAGCACATTCATCACCCCAAAAGGGATCCCCATACTCATTATGCATTTACTCCATTCCCCCCTCTCCCCAGCCCCTCATTAGTACTAATCTACTTTTTTTGTCTTTATGGATTTTCCTAATCTGGACATTTCATATAAATAGAATCAAATAATATGCAGGGCATTTTATGCCTCACTTGTTTCAATTAGTATAATGTTTTCAAGGTTCAGCAATATTGTTGCAAGTATCAGTATCTGATTCCTTTGTACAGACAAATATTACATTGTACGGATACATCACATTTTGTTTATCCAATTATCAGTTGATGGTCATTTGGGTTGTTTCGACTTTTTGGCTTTTATGAATAATGCTACTGTTGACGTTTGTGTATAAATTTTCACACTGATACATGCTTTGAATTCTTGTGGATCTATAGCTAGGAATAGTACTGGTGAGTCATATGGTAACTCTATGCTTAACTTTTTAAAGAATTATCAATTTGCTTCTCAAAGTGTCTATACCATTTTATATTCCTACCAGCAATGTAGGAGGGTTCCAATTTTTCTGCATCTTCCCCAACCCTTGTTATTTCCCTTTTCTTTTTTTATTATAGCCATCCTACTGAGTAGGAAGTGATATATCTCACTGTGGGTTTGATCTGCATTTCCCTAATAATTAATGATATTGAGCATCTTTTCATGTGCCTATTTGGCTATTTGCGTATCTTCTTTAGAAAAATGCCTATTCAAATCCTTTGCCTATTCTAATTGGGTACTCCAGTGATTCTTAACATGGCTTTTGAGGTTACGAACTGCTCTCAGAATTCGATCAAAGCCAAAAAGTAAAAGCGCACACATAAAAGACAGACATATAATTCTCCTAAAAAGAGTCACTAACTCACTAAGACCATTTATGGACCTTTTAAGATTAAGCACCCTTGTTCTACACCATAGCTTCTCAACCATGGCTACATATTTAAAAATCACCTGGGGAGCTTTTAAAAAGTATATTACCAGGCCAGGCCAGGCGGCTCAAGCCTGTAATCTTAGCACTCTGGGAGGCCAAGGTGGAAGGGTTGCTTGAGCTCAGGAGTTCGAGACCAACCTGAGCAAGAGCAAGACCATGTTTCTACCAAAAACAGAAAAATTAGCCAGGCGTGGTGGTGCGTGCCTGTAGTCCCAGCTCCTCGGGAGGCTGAGGAAGGAGGATGGCTTGAGCCCAGGAGTTTCAGGTTGCAGTGAGCTCTGATGACCCCACCACATTCTAGCTGGGGCAACAGAGTGAGACTCTGTCTTCAAAGAGGGGGAAAAAAAAAGTATATTACCATATGATCTAGCAATTCCACTTCTAGGTATATACCCATAAAAATTGAAACAGAGACTCAAAGAGATATATGTACACCCATGTTCAAAGCAGCAGTATTCATAATAGTCAAAAGGTAGAAACAACCCATATGTCCATTAACATATGAATGAATAAACAAAATGTATACACACATACAACAGATTATTCAGCCTTAAAAAGGAATGAAGTACTCATGCATGCTAAAACAGGGATGAATCTTGGAAACATCCTAAATGAAAGAAATAAGATGCAAAAAGATACATATTATGATTCCATTTGGTACTTAGAATGGTCACGTTCACAGAGACAGAAAGCAGAATAGAGGTGTCAGGGGCTGAGGGCAGAGGGGCGGGGAGTTACTGTTTAATGTGTATAGAATTTCTATTTGGGATGATGAAACAGTTCTGAAAATGGATAGTGGTGCCGGTTATACAACATTGTTTTTAATGTTACTTTACTGCACACTTACAAATAGTTAAAATGGTAAATTTTATGTATATTTTACCACAATAAAAATACTAGAAAAAACAAAACAAAAAATTTTAAAGAAAGAACCCAGATAACCAGGGGACTACTCTAGACTCATTAAATCAGAAATTTGAGAGGTGCAGTTTGACCATCAAGTACTTTTCTTGAAACCGTTTTGGGTATTTCTAATGTTCGAGTAGGATTAAGAACTACTACTGCATAGTAAGCATCCTGTGGTGGTACCAACTATCCCCATGGTTTCCCCAAATCTTTCTTTCCAGCTTTCACCTCTCAAAATTTCCACCACAAAAATCCAGCTGCTAGGTGGCTACTGACAAAACTGAACTCATCCATTTCTTCTCCCCACCCCACAGTGCCCCCCTGCAAGGCGTCAGTCCACTGGACATCACCCTTACACTTCTGTGCCGTCCTCATGAAATCATCAATAAGGGTGACCATGCCGCTCAAATATTCTCAAGTCTCCCCTGTCATCACTCTGCTAATCACGACTGCTTCTATTTCAGGTGTTCATCATCTCTCACCTGGATTATCCAAAATAAGTCTCCTTACCTCCAGATGATTTCCCTGATTAATATTCTCTAGTGGACTTCATTCCCTCCAAGAGGAAGCCTATGCTTCCTCAAATGTAACATAAGGTGTCTGAAGAGCTAGCCCTTGCCTATGTCTCCAGGCTCACTTCCTGACCTATGTTACTACATAGTCTTCAGAGGCCAGCATAGCCGCCACAAGAACAAACACAGATACTTGCCGTGAGGTTAAAAAAAATTAACTGTATGAAGTTCTAAATAAGGGAAACCAAGATGGTGGTCATTCAGGTGAAAATAACCAGGGGATGTTAGTTGATTGCACGTTTAATATGATTTAACCAAATGACTTGATGATAAAAATAAAATAACAAATCTACTTGTAGACTGCAAGAACAAGAGTAAAATTAAAAATCTGTGATTCAGATAGAAATAAGAGATTCCATGTTGCTTTAGAAGACAGAAATGACAGGTTCATTGGGAATTTAGTCAAGGAATAAGCTGGTGAGTGAGAGACAGAGAGAGAGGGAGGAGGAGGAGGGAGGGAGAGAGAGAACTACTTGGGAAGGGAAAACATACACAGTTGAGAAAGCATATACCACATGTGTTGAAGGAATATTTTAAGACAAGAAATGCCAGACTGACAAAATGTACAGTTTGAAAAACAAACAAAACAATATTATATTCGGTGTTCAGTAATTATTAAATGTTGGACAATGTACTAAGCAGTGTATTATTTTACTTAATTCTCAGGGCTCTACAGAGTAAATATTGTCCCTCATTTTACAGAGGACAGAACAGATTCAGAGAAGTTGCCTGACCTGTCCAAACTCTCAGAGCTCTTAAGCTGTGGGGCAAGGGCACGGCTTCAAACCGAGTTCTGACTGCAAATGCCATGCTCTATCCACAAGACTTAACATTTCCTAACAAAAGCCATTAAATAAATATCTCAAAATATATAACAGGAGAGTTGCCAACAATGACACAAGGAAATGATCTAGGTAAAACATAGTAGAAAAAAATGAACATTGCATCCTCGAAGTTTGTGGATCGTCCATCCCCAGAGATCTTCAGTTGTAACATAACAAAAGGAATGGACGGTTTAAGTCAGGATTGCCAGATATGGTCAGCGTTACCACATGGAGCTAACTGCTGACTTTCCAATGTGAAATGAAACTCCAACAGAGAAAGCATGGCCTTCCCAAGCTATGATATGAAGGAATCAGACTTTTTGTTCTTTTCTCTCAGCATCACCAAGGAAGTAGGAACTATCCCTTCCCTGAATTTCCTTTTCAGCTGTGTCGCTGTGATATGCTTATTTGTGCTTCTGTTCAATTCCGGCACTCAGACTGTTCTCACCACCTCCAGGGACTCACTGCGACCAACAGTGAATATAGTGCATTACTTGCTTAAACCACAAAATTATACTGAACTTAGGAGGTTTAGATTTTCAGGACAGTGCCAGGTACCCATAAGACCAACTGTGCCCCCATTAATCTGCAGTCCAGACCCACATTCCAGTAAAACATCTTTCACGATAATTGGGTTAATTTCTCTTACACTAAACTTCTGCTCACACTAACTCCTGTATAAGAAACAACTTCCTGCCTACATCTGTTACCTTGCTTTCCTCTACCTAATCCTAGGTGTTCTGATAACAGTTCTCATCTGTATTAGGAAATTATGTTCCAGAATCTAATTTCAACTGTCTTGAGGTTACCTGGGAGTGGAAATAATCTAGAGGTGATGGGATATCAGACCAAGTAGGTCAGAAGGGGCCTCGAATGGGTCATTATAGGAATTCTATTTCAACCTCGCAGAGGGAACTAAATATAATTCAACAGTGGTTACATCTGATAAACGTACATACCAGCTATCATCGAAATAAAAGACTAAACTCTACCAACAGCCAAGCAGACAAATCACACAATTTTAATTGGTCTGCTAATTTTAGTCGTGAAGAAACATAGGACCCAGAGTCCCACAGATCTTGGTCAATGTCCCACAGCACCAGACTCTACCGCAATCTCTTCTGAATCAGACAGTCCATGCCACAGCCCCTCCTAAGGACCCACACTCTGCTTTTATGACGTGGCCTGATCCGTTCACACAGAAGACACCCTAACAATACCGTGAGACACTGCTCCCCAGTACTGGGCTCGAGTATCCGGTCTACAGGCTGCCAGGGTCTGCGGGGATGGCCTGGCACCAGGGTTCTATCTAAACAAATACAACAGTGATTGGCTGCATCAGTTTCTCAGCCTTTGGAAAAGAACTCTTCAGTGGGAAAAGAGAAGTGGCTGAAAGACACACAGGAAGAAATCACAAGATAAAGTTACAGTAAGTGAGCCAAAGTCATGAGGCAGAGAAAAGGCACGCAGTGAGAGTGTGAAGGGTTGGGTAGCTGGCCAACCAACTGGAGAAAACCAGCAGGAGCAGATCAAGAGAGCACCTTTGCCACCATAGTCAACAAATGCAGAGTGGTTCTCGACCTCTCTTCTCAGTAAATCATCTCTCATGCTCAGTTCCTCCAGATTTTGATAGTAGGCTAGCACACAGACATGGAGGCTTTTGATACGGGGAAATTTGTGGCTAACCGTTTCCACAAAAGACAGAAGCCTACTGAAGAAGGCGGTTCTACTTCACTACATCTCCTGACTTGGCCCTGGAGTCGCTGAACCTCCAGATAATAATGAGCTTTGGAGTTATTAATATTTCTTGCTTTCACCACTTACTAGCTGTGCAACCCTGAGAGAAGTACTTAACCTTTTTCCGAGCCTCAGTTTCCATGTCTGTAATATTTAGAAATAATATTTACTTTATAACTTTCTATGAAAAATAAATGAGATAAAATATGAAACTACATGGCCTGGTATATAGAAATTGCCTCATAAACATTAACTACCTTCATTATTATTGTCATTACTATCTGAAATACACAGCTTATTGTAGGTACTCTGCATGTAACACTTCCTGTTTGGACAAGAAGACACTGCCTTATCCTTTTAGCTCTCATACTAATACAAGTATCTTTTTTTTTGAGACAGAGTCTCACTGTGTTGCCCGGGCTAGAGTGCCATGGCGTCAGCCTAGCTTACAGCAACCTCAAACTCCTGGGCTCAAGCAATCCTCCTGCCTCAGCCTACCGAGCAGCTGGGACTATAGGCATGTGCCACCATGCCCGGCTAATTTTTTCTATATATTTTTAGTTGTCCGATTAATTTCTTTCTATTTTTAGTAGAGACGGGGTCTCGCTCTTGCTCAGGCTGGTTTCGAACTCCTGAACTCAAACAATCCGCCTGCCTCGGCCTCCCAGAGTGCTAGGATTACAGGCGTGAGCCACCGCACCTGGCCTGTGCTCCATCTTGATAACCTTTGTTCATTAGATAAACTCTGAAAGCTTTCTATTAAAGAACGTTACTTATTTCTTTTAAGCCATGTTTGGGTAATTAATTGGTACAGAGCATTTAATTGTTTAGGAGAGGAGCCATCATTAACCATTCATCCAGCAACAAATACTAAACTCCTGTTGGGTGTTAAGATCACTTCAACTTAATCACCTAATTGGTTCAAACTATGACGATTCAAACTATGAATGGTCATAGTTTGAATAAAGGGCCAAATGGTTCAATTCATTTAACAAGCCTTTTGAGCTCTATTCTGCACCAGATATATTATTTGGTTCCTGAGACACAGCGGATATGTAAGAAACAGTACCTTTCCTAAACAGCTCTGCCTGATGGCAGGGAAAGACAAACACAGAGATAATTACAGTAAACTGTGTCACAAATTATGACAGGAACATATGTAAGGCAGAGTAGCCCAGAGGAATTTGGCTTTTTTTAAAAGGGATATTTATTTAGTGTAAAGGACAATATAGATACAGTGTGTACCCTCATGGAGTTTATACCCCAGGAATGAGTAATTAACTCTGAGGGCACTAGAGAGGAAGGAATTCAAACTCTCAAAGGCTAACAGTGTGAAATTCCCGAGCAGGCTTTTGAAGGATGGTGAAGAGTTAACTGGAAAGACTAGGCAGGAGGTGGAGGTGGAAGAGCGTTCCAGGTAGAGGAAACAGCTTGGAGTATGCAGGGTGCCCCAGGTATTTTGTAGTTGCTGGAGCAAGAAGGGTTTCCAGAGTCCTAGTGGAAACCTTCTAGACTAGAAAGCATTTGAATTTCTTAATCCCCCCTGCATTTACAGATTCTGGAATGGATTGAAGGCAAAGAGAGAAATATCAGAGCACTTCTTTCCACAATGCACACTGTGCTGTGGGCCGGAGAGACCAAGTGGAAGCCAGTTGGCATGGCAGACCTTGTGACCCCAGAGCAGGTGAAGAAGGTGTACAGGAAGGCCGTCCTGGTGGTGCACCCAGATAAAGTGAGTATAACCTGCCCTGTCCTATCACTTGTCTGGCCCTCACTTCGTTATTTTATGAGCATGTCTCTTACTTTCAATTTGTTGGTTGATTAAGCCATTTACTTAATAAAATTAAGTCCATGGGCTAAAATCAGATATTTAAACAAATAGTTATACTTTATGAAGTGGGCAAAGAGAATTTAAGTTATATATTACAGGGGCTTTATTTAGAGAGGTGTAGGATTCACCAAGTGACAAATTTTTAGGGCTCAGAAGTAAATTGTGTCCTGATTTGAAATAGTTAAAGATAGGCTAAGAGCTAGACTGAGGAAAACTTTTTGTCTTTTGGAGATACAACCGTATGTATAACCAAGATTGTAGTGAAAAAGCATTAGAATGTGGTTAGTAAAATTGGTGAGAATCAACAAAATATTCAAAATGGAACTAAACTTATCACTATATGTGTTATGCCAGTTTATGTTTTCATTTAAGTAGATATACATATAATAAGTGCTCTACATCAGCATAAACTTCAGCTAACTCACGGCTCAGTTGAAATCATCATAATACTGTTAAAGCCCCATGAATTCATTGCCCACTGCCCAAGAGGAAGCCAATACACTGAGACAGCAGGGGTTACAGCAGAGAAAGAGTGTAATATTGCAGGCGCCAAACAAGGAGATGGAAGGAATTTCTCAAATCCATCTCCCTGAGAATTTGGGAGAAAGGGTTTTTAAAGACAGTTTGGTGGGCAAAGGGCTGGAGAATTGGGTCTGTTGATTGGCAGGGGATGAAATCATAGTGTTACTGAAACTTTGGCACTTGTCCCGGAGGCTGCATCAGAAGAACAAGGACAAGTGGTTTGCGGCAGATGAGGAAGTTGGCAGACTCCCATCTTAAAGTACCAATTTTCCTCATCATAGAGCAGAAATATCAGAGCTTTTAAAGGGTGGGTTCTCAGGTTCAGGCTATAGTCTGATCTGTTCCATCTCCAGCAAAGACAATCTGGTAACCTCCATCCACCTCCATGCTGGGGCGTCCATCCAGACAGACAGACAGACGGTTTCTCTGAGCCATCTCCTGTGGCACAAAGAACAAAGCACACTCCCCCACCCCTCCCTACCACTGGCCTGAGGCAGGGATACAGGTGTTAGTTCTCGAAAAGGGTGAAAAGGTTGAAAAGGTTTTGAAGTAGCAGAAAACATTTTTGCCCTTTTTTTCAGGCCATTCCCTCTGTTACATATTCCCCACTGTCAATTTTACCCTTTCATATCCTTTCTCAGCCATGGGATGATGGGTGACTATGCTGTGACAATAGGGTTGGGATGCAGAAATTATCTTCCCAGTTGGGGAGGTTTCCTGGGTAGGGGGTTTCAGGACTGTTGGATCCATTCCCATGCCTATCCATGGTCTGGTTGGCATCAGTAGGTCTCCAGAATGCAGAGTTGCAAAAACACCTCAAAGACCAGTCTTAAGATTTACAACAGCAATGTTATCTATAGAATCACAAGTCTTGGGATTTACAACAGCACTGTTTTCTCTAGTAGTGGTGAGGGGAGAGACACAAATCTTGCACCTGTCAGGGTGTATAGTGCCATTAAACAGTGACCAGTTACAGCAGCAAGGGAGTTAGGGGACAATGACTGGTTAACTTCTGGCTATGTCTACACTTTTATAAAGATCAGACTTTGATTACTATTCATATGTTGTGGCTCTACATTATTTTAATATGGATGGTTTCAATACACAGAAACATCTCAGACTGAAGTGAGTCGTCTTGCTATCATAAGACTATCCCAATCATACGACATGAAGCTGTGAGTGAAGTGCCACTTGGGAGCACATGCTTGGATTTTGATATATTTGATCTCATCCCGCCATAGATTTTTGTGACTAGTCTGAATAGAAGAATTAATGAGAAACAATGTTAGTCCTTGAATTTTCATGAATCAAAAGAGAAACAGAAACCAGAGCCCAGAAAAATCCACAAACTGTATTCCTGTTATGGATCTCAAAGAACTTCATGTTTTTTAGAAATGGGAAAATGGGAGTTTAGAAATACAGATAGTCAATGGAGAAAGTCTGTCATGGACATTTGTCACTTGTAGATACTTCTGGACAATGGAGATACACCTTTTGCTGCCCACCAAGCTCTCCGATATCTACTCACTGGCTCATTTCCACTGCCTATGTGACTATCCAGGGTGAGGATATTTTAGGGAGGTCGTAGGGTCATATAGATTAGGCTGTAAAAAGAGAAATGGCCAAATAGAAAAGCATTTCAATTACTTAGAACCCACATATTAGCAGTGAAAAATTTAATATAAATAAAATTTTGGTCTGTGGTATCTGATGTGTGTTTTTGTTTTTCTCTAGGCTACTGGGCAACCCTATGAACAATATGCAAAGATGATTTTCATGGAGCTAAATGATGCCTGGTCTGAATTTGAAAACCAAGGCCAGAAGCCCTTGTATTAATTTACGAGCTTTTCCATCTCTGATGCAGACCTGCGCTAATGCTTAGTGTGTCACAATTCTGAGGTTTTTGCAGATGAACCAAAAACTCCAGTAACATGTTTGCAGTACTAAACCGTTAAATTTCATGTGAATTAATTTCTCATTGATAAGGAATGTCGATGTTTGGTTTCTCAAAGTCCCTGCCATAAAAAATCCAAAGCATGAGAGAAACTTTTAGCCAGATGACCTTGCAGAGTTACAACATTCCATCCTGCTCTTTGGGGAATCTACTGAGCATTCTGCCTGGGGGAAATGGAAAATAGTGGCCACCACCCATGAAGGCATAACACTCATCTCATTGTCTGAGAATAGGATTAATGAGCAAAAGTTATAATAATAGGATTATATCATGGTCTAAAATAATGGTCTTTAGATTTTCTTGGAAAGGTATGATTTGAGCAATGGCTTTATGTAGACGCCAGGAGGAACATAACCACCAAGTTTTTTTGGTTTTTTTTGTTTTTTTGGTGGAAATTTACTAAGGCCTTTAGCATAATACTGTATACATCTTTTGGTCAAGAGAACTAACATATATAAAAGAATTTGAATTGTGGGAAGTGATTATGTTAATACTACAGTACAGTGATTACCACCACCTCTTTCTAGATAAGCTAAAACTTAGTGAAAATGCTGGCTAAAGAAAATAGTGACTCTGAAGATGTAGAAAACTTGATTCGTGGTCAGGATGTTGGGCTATTTTCCTTTCCTGTTAGAAAACTGTGGTTGATTAAAGAAAAAGTCTTAATACCATAACAATGCTAAACCCGATTTGAAAGAAACTTCTAATTTTGCCATAAGGCTTAATGCTCTTCCTTTTGTTTAGCCAAGAAAACATTCTTAGCTGGAAACAGGTTGTAAAACGGTTTGGTCCATTCACAGTTTATCGGGACCTGTAGCTAGTATGGACTCAGTGTTCTCTAGTTTGTGAGTGGTTATGGTAAGAGAATAGATGACAACAGTGAACTCGAGTCATGAGAAAGGCGCGATTGCAGTGAGGAGCTCTGCTCACCCTCAGATCCAGCCAGACGGTTTGTCGGTATTTGCTTTGAGGAGCCAAGTCCCACCTCCCCACGTGTAAATCTAAACTCTTTGGATTGTTACAGTGGGGTTTTATGTTTTAAAAGTAGTTGGGGATTCACAGGAACAACATTCACCCTGGGACATTTGTGAAAGCAAAGCAAGAATGAAACCTTTCCAGACCACAGACTGGTTAGATTTCAGATCAGTGTTTTGGCTGGTTCTCATTCTGAGGGGTAAGCAGTTTGCTATCCTGTGGCTTTAGTAGATTTTGGTGTACACATACACAATGTGCATTATATATATTTGCAAAGCAGATGGGCAAAAAGATTTTCATGCTAATCTTAAAGGGTTCACGCTCAGTATTGTGAAAAGCTTTTAAAAGTTGTTTTTAAAAGACAATCATTTTTTGTTTCTGTTTTAATTTTGTTGTGGCAAACTGTACCAGAAAAGCAGCATGTCAGAAATACTTTAGGTTCCATATAGATCTCTCTTGCTCCCTTTTTTTTTTTTTTGTTGTAAAGTTTCATTATTTATTTTACTGGCAATGTAAAACTCGCAGAACACGTTATCTTTTTAAATATACAGTCATAAACTGTTCAAGGTAACCATAACAAACTAGGTAGTTATTTATTAACGTATTATAAAATAATGTTTGATCCAGTATGTGCTTGTCTTATTTAAAATTGGAATGTGAGACATGTTGCTGTGACCTGTGTTTTTTTTTTCTCATTCACATTTGTAGATATTGTGTGAACTACAGTATATAATGATAATAATTAAAAGGATATTCTGTGGGTGTCATGTACATTTTGAAACGGATAGCACTACATTAGCTTTGTATCATGTTTGGATAATTCATCAATGTTCACAGTTTAAAACATCATTAAACATTATGTAATTAGTAATGAGAAAAAATCTTACTTAAATTTGGGGATTTCCCCACATCTCTTTGCCAGATACATTATAACTCTGGACCCATATTTATCTCAAAACTCTTAACATATGCAGACCAAAAGGTTTTTGCATTCCTTTTAAATATCTGGTTGTGACAGAGCTTGTTGTTGATCAGATTCACTGTTTCATTCATATTTATTGTAATATATCTTTTGTTTTGTAAATATGTTACACACAACAAAATGTGATTGGTCTAAAATATTTGTAATGTATATTAAAAGGCTCAAAAATATTTGTAGAAACCTATGTGATTTTTGTACTTGTAGGAATATGATGATGACAAGCTTGAATTATACCTTCTGATGTGATTCACTTTAAGGAAAGTTATGAGGGAAGAATATGAAAAGCATATAATATATTTACACAGGATTTCTGGATTTATACTTTAATCACTCCTGCCCTGATACATACACACGCACTTCCTCATACACAGACATTCCCACATGCATGCACTTTTGATTATGCTACGTGAATATTATGTTTCAAAAAGAATCAGCATAGAAATCCTAGTCTCCTAGCTAGAATATTAATGGATTTTCAAAAGCGAATTTGTATGTTAAAGCAAAGGAATTGATCCTGGTAATTTGGGACTTTATTATAGAAATAAAGTCCCACATATTTTAGTTCTCTGAGGACAGAAGCAGCATGCTCACCTGGAAACAAATGCATGCTGTAAATCAAAAGCACTTGAACCTTCAGCGTACTGTCTACATCTGGAAGAATGCTCAATTTGTATTCTAATGCTGCTAATGAAACCATCGTGTAAGGAATAAACACAAAAGTTGAATTCCAGTAGCTTCTTATCAGTTTAATATCTGATATGTCCTCTATCCAAAGACAGTATATTAAATGGATTTTTGGAGGAGAGAGATGGAATAGGAGCTTGCTCTGTACTCCACCTGGTGTTGTAGAACTTTTAGGAATGGTGCACCACTTCCACTAAAAAAACAATAAACAAACAACCCAAAAAACAAAACAAGAAAAAAGTTGAATTTACAGAAACAGTTATCTTAGCAACAGGTCAACTTCCCTGCTGTGTACACCTATCAGGGAATTTTAAGTCAAGTAAACAGGTTTTGATTATTCTAGACAGACTATGGTGTTTGGGCATACTGATACCTGTTGCTTTGAGACCAAAAGAGTGGGTTTGAATCTGGGTTTTTCCACTTACAGACTATTATAGTGGACAAGGTTCTTAATTCTGAGTCTTTTTTTTTTTTTAAGATATGAGGTCTTGCTCTATCTCCCAGACTGGAGTGCAGTGGCATGATCATAGGTCACTGCAGCTCACTGCAGCCTCAAACTTCCAGGCTCAAGTGATCCTCCTGCCTCAGCCTCCTGAGTAGCTGGGACTACATGCATGCACCACCACACCCAGTTAATTTTTAAATTTTTATTTATCTATTATTTCTTTTGAGACAGGGTCTCATTATGTTGCCCAGGCTGGTCTCGAACTCCTGGCCTCAAGCAGTCCCCCCACCTCAGCTTCCTGGCCACCATGCCTGGCAAACTTAATTTTATCACCTCTAAAATAGAATTCTAACAACTTGCAGTGGAGAGATTAGGGTCTGTCTATATAAACTCTTATCAAGTGGGTACTCGCTAAATAGCAACTATTGTTATTGTTATGGATAGTAAATAAGACAAAGTGTTTCACTGCCAGTCAGTATTGGGGCTGGAATTACATTGAAACCTCATGTTGTGGGGAGTGGATAACATAAGTAGGAAAAGGCAATCCAAAATAACTTGTAACTTGGCTCTTACTCCTAACTCCTTGGGCTGACAGAAATCTATCGATCTGTATAAAATGGCAAAGAGACTTGCAGTGTAGGTTCTGTAAAGGTAATAGCTGTGTAAAGACAAGTGGTGGTTGAGAATTAGGAAGGAAAACCAACATGTACTGATTTCAATTAGTGTTGCATCATACTTGCATTTAACTTACGCACTGACTTGAGAACCTGCCCAATGTAGATGGGACACTCCGGCATCTGCCTTGTATGTACTGCCCTAGGTACTATTATATATACATATATATTTTTTTTTGTCATGTAATTAGAAAAAAGTTCTGAGAGGCAGGCTTTGTAAATCCTTCCTCAGGAAACTAAAGCATGGATAAGTTTACTCAGAGGTAGGGTTTGACGCTAGATCTTTTTTTTAGGATAGGGAGATGTGATACTATTATAGTAAACTAATTAATATTTGTTAATTCAGCCAATACTGTACTAATAGATATGTAGGAGGGAATCATATCAACAAGTGGATTTGATGCCTTGTTGTACATAAGGGGTTACTGTTATTGCTAATTACTATGAGAATTCTTGCCTTCTTGGTGCACAAGATCTACTGTGGAGAATAGTACAAGTGTTGACCATCTGACTTCAGAGTTGAACAGTTTGGGGCTTGATCTCAGCTTCCCCATTCACTAGTTACTAAGACCTAGTTTTCCTGTCTGTAAAATGGAGACAATAAAACCTAGCTCAAGTGTGAGATTACTGAAGGCAAGGAGAATATTAAAATTCATCCTAAGAAGTCCATTTAGTCATAGGCAGCATGACAGAAGTCACAGTTCTTATACATACAAGCAACACACTAATGGCAAGTTGCGGAGAGGGGATAGGTTTCTAGCATTTTACTTTCTGTTTCTGATGACTCTTTTATTCTTGAGAAAATGTGGAATGAGTGAGTGGAAGAAAAATATTTTCAGTGCAACATCTGGCAATAGAAAAGCAGATTTTTCTCTGAGGGTTAAGGCCTAGGGCAAGTTGGCTAATTTTCTCTTTAAAGTGTTTGGCACCCTGGAAAGGATGGCTAGTATGAGCAGAAAGCTTGATGGAGATAAGCATTTTTCTGATTCTAGACATTACCCTGGGGCAAACAGTTCAATTTTGGCTTCCCACCATCTTCCAGTATCTTACTGCTAAGCCTAGGGCACTCCAATCAAGCTCTGCCTCTGAAGTCTTGTCAGTTTTTTCCAAAATCATTTCTCTTCTGTGGGACTGGTGTCAGGCTGACATGGAAGG
Source organism: Avahi laniger (assembly GCA_963575035.1). Taxonomy (NCBI): domain Eukaryota; kingdom Metazoa; phylum Chordata; class Mammalia; order Primates; family Indriidae; genus Avahi; species Avahi laniger. The sequence goes on from CAUYSK010125566.1 coordinate 45,030, forward strand.
TTCCAGCAAACCCTATTTAGATAATCCAGAGACACACTGGGTGGTTGGGAATGGGAGGGAAAATGGGGGAAATTTAACCTTATAGAATAGCCTCATCAATTAAGGTGAAAAAAAGTCTTACTTCCTCATGAGATAGCTTAGCACTCCACTGAGGGAGCCAAAAACCACAGGTTTCCAGGGTCCAGCTGATGTGTAATTTCTCCTGAGTGCTGTAACTGGTATTAGAAAGAATATGATACTCAAAACAGAAGCTCTTGTAGAGGAGGAAAAATCTTTACCTTTATCTTCTCCAGTGAGGGCCCTGTAAATTAGACTGGACAAAGACAGATTAACAGGAGAAAAACAGAAGAGTATGAACACGTGCATTGTGTGTGCAGCAACACATTTGAATACCCAGAGACGAGTAACTCAAAGGTTTGTTTAGAACTTGGGCTTATATAGCATCTTAGCAAAGGAACAATACATTTTTAAAGAAATGACAAGACAAAGAAAAAGGACCTTGAGTCTCTAGGGGCAGCAAGTTGTAGGAAGATAAATACATGGGAAACTAGTGGTAGATAAAGGCAAAATAGTAAAATTTGTTATGCAGATTCCTCTGGTCCTGTCTTCAGGCTGACAAGGTTCTGCTTGTCTGTGGCTAACCTTTGTCCTTCCTGGTAGAGCAGGCAGGAGGTACCTTTGTAAATTTATGCCCTGCTTTTTGGCAAATAGGAGGAGAGCAGAGAGCTTTTCTTGTATGTATCTCCTTCTCACTTGCCTTCCACTCAAAATAATCCTTAAGCCAAGGTGGCACACACTCTCAATGATCTTGAGTAGATTAACGGCTAAGAAATAGAGTGCAGTGTAGTACTGGCTCTCCAAACACCTGCAGTGAGTCAGATGCTAACAACATAACGTTTTTAGTGAGTGTGCCATCCATCCATGAGGAGAAATGAGGAGCTAGGAAAATAAACTGAGATAATTAGACATTTGTTGAGACAATAACATGTTCAAGTGCTCAGTGTGTAATTTTGAAGAAGTAAACTGAGTGAGGAGGCTGAAAGGTGGTGGTGGTGAGAATTTGCACTTCTCGGGTAGCCAGGGGAACCTGGTTCCCACAGACCCCTTTCTCTTTCAGTCCTGTTGAAACTGAGATGAAGCAGGAGTGAAGGGACCACACCATTCCGTGGAGCAGTTCTCAGCTATAATGAGGGGAAGTGGCCTCCCAAGAGCTGCGGGACAGTCAAGTCCTACCCTTTCTGCACCTTATCCTTAATGGTAGGATGAAGCACTTGGGCCAGCTGGTTTCCAAGGTGTCTTCCAGATTGCTCTCATCAAGACAAAACTATCCATTACTGTGAAGAAGGTAAGTACAAACTGGCTCTTGGGATCTAAACATTGACTTTGGTTATCTGCAGACTTTGAGGTCCTAAGGTACGAAAGTAATAACGATTTAAAGGTTCGTGAAAGCCACGGACACAAAAAAGCTTATATGGGCTTTGTCTCTACAAATAAATCAGGGAGTAAAGGAAAAAACCGCTAGTTTCAGTAAAGTGCTAATGTTGCTATTAAGCAGGCAAGCGCATGCAAACGTCAAGTTCTTAAGTTGGGATGCCTCTTAGGGGGGCTTTTCTTTGGTGCCCCCACCCTTCCCGTCTGCCACAGCCATGTAAACGCCGACAGGCACACACACGCTCACAGGGGCTCAGACAATGCAATGCTGCTTGGTGCGTGGGTGTCCCTCTGCCATGGACGGTAACCTGCCCCCGCCGACCTTCTCCTCCCTTTGCCCACTTGCTCCATCTCCACTCTCTGGCAGGTTTCCTGGCAGCTAGCAGTGCCGGGCCTCCGCCTGGCAGATTCCATGGCTGTGCGGACCTCGTCCCAAGTGACCTGCGGGAGCAACAGGGCCCGAGGTCCGGGCGGAGCCCAGGCCCCAGCACACGGATGGAAGGGCGGAGGGTGGGGAGGGTTGGAGATTATCTGGAGGGCTCAGGACAGAGGAGGAGAGCCAGGGGCGCTGGGTCGGGGTTACCCTGGGCGAACTTGGGTGTGCAGCGCCGGACCTTAGGGCTGAGGGCAGAACTCTACGAGCGGGTAGAGTAGCTCTGAACCCGCGGGAGCCGGGCTCTCAGAGGCTGGGCCCTGGTCGGGACCAGTATGGGGACGGGGCTCTGAGTGGCGGGGATCAGGACCAATAAGAACGGGGTTCTGCAAACTGGGGGCGGAGTTCTAGACCGGCAAGGGCGGAGCTCTACGTGGTGGAGGAGGTATCGGGACCAGCATGGGTGGGGCTTTAAGTGGTGGGGATGAGGCGTCGTGGGGGCGGGGCTCTGCGTGACAAGGGTGGAGTCGGAACCCGTAGAGGCGGGGCTCTGCGTGCTGGGGGCGGAGTTATGGACTGAAGGGGGCGGGCTCTGCGTGGTGGGGGCGGGATTGGGACCAAAATGGGCGGGCTCAATACCGGCAGGGCGGGACTCTGCGGGCTGGGGGCGGAGTTATGGACCTGTAGGGCGGGGCTCTGCGTGACCAGGGTGGGCTCGGGAGCGACGGAGGCGGCCCCGGGCCTGGCTTGGGCGGGAACCCGGGCTGTGGCAGGAAGCCGGAAGCAGCCGCGGCCCCAGCTCGGGAGACATGGCGGGCGTTAAAGGTACATCCGTGGCCCCCGGCCCGCTTGTGGAGCAGTGCGGTCGCCATCTCCGCTCCAGGTTACGCCTGGAGCTGCGCCTTCAGCGCGCCGGCGAGGAACGGCCTCCTGCACTCCGCCAGCCTTCCCGCCCTCCGGGGGGAAAGGCGCTCGCCCGCTTTCTTTGTCCCTTGGGGTGCGGGTGGAGGGGCGTTTCGGGGGAAACCTCAGCCCTTTTTTGCAAGGCCACGGGCCTTCACGCTCTCCAGCGGCGTCCCCAGACTCTCCAGGCGGAACCCTCGGCCGGGGCAGTGCCTTCCTGGAAGACCCGGGCCGGCTCCGGGAGCATCACCTCCCAAGCTCCTCCTCAGTTCTCGGAGCGCCCTCCTCCCCCCGAGTTTTTAAGCTAGGTTTCCACTTCTTAACGTGCCCACCCGAATGCCTTACCTCCCGTTTCCTGCCCCTCTAGAGTTTCCATTTCTTACAAAGGGAGCCTTTGTCTCCAGTGTTCTCAGCGTTGGGAAACTTACTGTGCCTAATGATTTTTCCAGTTGGGCGGGTGGATGTCAATGGAAAGCGCCCAGAAATGCTGTATTTCTTGTAATTGTGAAGACTAGATTAGGTACGACTTTAACACTACTTTCTTCAGTGTTTTCTCTGTTCATCTGTGGACAGACAAGAAAGTAATGTCTGTGCAGTATGTGTTTTTGTATGGGGCAGTTGATAAAAAGGTACAAAGAACGTCCCTTCCATTATGTCTTCAGAGAGATGAGGAAGGAAAGAGGTTGTTGGAAAGTTTCCTGTTATTTTTGTAGGAAACCATTGCATTTCTGATCTTTCAAATAGTAGCATAACTTGTTTTTGCGTTGGAGTTTCTATCCTTGAAATTTGTACGAAAAGATGCTTCCAGTTAATCAACATCTGCTATAAACATGAATACAGAATATATGCATGTGTGTTCATTATGAATTTATCTGAGTGTGTGAGCTGTTAGCAGCAGATACATTGTATCATTATTTCTGACTGACTTTGATATTCTATATCAGTTTAATAAACATGGTTTACTTGGACAGTGTCCACCTGTGTAATATATGCATTTGAAGCCAATGCAGAAAACAGATGAAAGATAGTATCTCAATACTGTACGACCAGAAACTGCCAAATAATAATGTTTATGTGTAAATGTGTTAGAAATTGTTATGTAGTAAAAAGGAAGATAGTTTATGAAATGGAAAAGGACTAAGGGAAGGGAGCAAATAAGTCACATTTTATTGAGGAACTGTTGCATGTTGGAGACTTGGAATAAAAAGAAAATTAAGTTATTTTTGAGTGACAGAGCTGGAAATAGTTATATTACTGCGTAAGTGTCTAGGTGCTTAGATGCAGTCGGAGCACAGAGATGGTGGGTTGGATTTTTGTCTCCCAAAAAGATATGTTCAAGTACTAATTCACTAGAACCTGTGAATGTGACCTTATTTGGAAATAGGTTCTTTGCAGATGTGTTAATAATCAAGTTAAAATGATACTGGCTTAAGGTGGGCCCTAATCCGATGACTGGTGTCCTTGTAAGAAGAGGGAAGTTTAGACATTGAGACATACAGGGTGAACACTATGTGAAGACGGAGGCAGAAATTGGAGTGATGCAGGTGCAAGCCAAGCAGCACCAAAGATTGCTGGCAGTCACCAGGTGTTAGGAAGAGGCAAGGACGGATTGTTCTCTAGAGCCATCAGAGGCAGTATGGCCCTGCTGACACCTTTGTTTCAGAAGTTTAGCCTCCAGAACTGTGAGAGAATAAAATTCTGTTGTTCTGAGCTGCCCAGTGTGTGGTACTTTATAACCACAGCCCTGGGGAACTAATACAGATGGGATTGCTTAACCCTGCTCCAGGGAGAAGGAGGACTGTTTTCATGGAAGAGGCAAAGCTTGAACTGAATCCAAAGAGACCAATAAGGCTTCACCTGACAAGGCAGAGTGTGAAGGTGGAGTATATTCCAAGTGGAGAGAATAACACATGACGTGGGGCAGGGAGCATGAAAGAACATGCCTTGTTCTCTTCAGGAATTTAAGCTCTCTTAGTAAGACTGGAACTTAGTGGTGAGGGTTGAAACTGGAAAAGCAGTTTAGGAGGCAGACCATGGTGAGCCTCAGGGCCGGAACAACTTGTGGGCTGTGAAAGCAACTGCAAAGGGGCACAGTGGCCATGTATATTTGAAAGATCACTGCCTGCTGTGTGGAGGGAGGATGGATTGGAAGAGTCACGATTGGAGGCAGGCACGAGATGATAAGGCTTTGCACTAGGGCAGTAGCAGAGAGTTCTGAAGAAGAGGGTGGATTTGAGTAAGGTCTGGGAGATGGCGTCCCCTTGACTTGCTGATTTGCTGGAAGGTAGAGTGCAGTGATGGTGGCAATCCTCTAAGGTAGGATGTTGAAATGGAAGATGAAGTATGTGTTTAGGAGGAGAGGGTGGGGATGGTGGTTCAGTTTTACACATGTTGAATTTGAGGTTGTTGCCAGCTGTCCAGGCAGAGAAGTCCAGATTCGAGGTGGAGATGCAGGTCTAGTTCTTAGGACCTACTCTGGGCTGAATCCCCAGTTGTGGCCTGGCCATCGTGATACTAGGAACTTTGAGTCAAATGCAGTTTCTCAGCAGGAGTGTGCGGAGTGAAAAGAGAGATGGGGCTGGATTCCTGGTCAACTCCAGCTTTAAGAGATACAGAGGATGTGATTTCTGAGAAAAGAGGAAAAAAAGGGTCAAAAAGAATCAAACAGAAATACAGTTGTGAATCTTGAGAGACTGGTGTCAGCACAGAAGAAAGAGGTCTGTGATTCTTAGCTTTGACAGGTCTCATGGAAGAGAGAGTTCTACAGATGGTCAGGAACAGAGGAGGGGAGCAAAGCTAGCTGGAAAAGGTCATCTATAATGAAAAATGCCCTCCACATGTGGGCATTTTCTATTAAAAAGTGGCATGTACTAAATGGAAAAAGATATAATAAGTTAAAATCGAAAATTCTTTCCTTATTCCCTAACATCTGTATACTTCCAGATTTACTTACTTACAGGCCGGGCGCGGTGGCTCACGCCTGTAATCCTAGCTCTCTGGGAGGCCGAGGCGGGTGGATTGTTTGAGCTCAGGAGTTCGAAACCAGCCTGAGCAAGAGCGAGACCCCGTCTCTACTAAAATTAGAAAGAAATTAAT